>JAXGGA010001434.1:0-152912 GCA_038373865.1 Uloborus plumipes
GTTCGGAATATTTGGGCAGAGACTACGCAGTTACCGCACGTACGGTTATCAGCATACGTTATTAGAGTTCGTTACGATGCGTGCGTACGTTGACGGCATGATTAACGTACGTAAATTTACGTATGGGCAGAGACTAGACCCCTCAGTGTGCAATCAGGGGGTCTAGTCTCTGCCCATACGTAAATTTACGTACGTTAATCATGCCGTCAACGTACGCACGCATCGTAACGAACTCTAATAACGTATGCTGATAACCGTACGTGCGGTAACTGCGTAGTCTCTGCCCAAATATTCCGAACGTACGTTAACATTCGGCGTGTTTACGAACGTACTGAAAAATATTAAGCCACGCCTTTATTGCGATCCAAATCAGCCAATCGAAAATTAGCGTTACAATCGGCGCGTATCGTAATCGTTGACTTGGCAATGCTCGGCAGACAACGCTTTTACTTTTGTTTTCCATTGTTTGCATACACACAGACCTTTTCTATTACTTATGAGAAAAGACAATGGGTGTCACTAAAAAAATCATTGACAAATATTGGAATTTAGATAAATAACAGCGGGAGTGTATTTTGAATAGTCAAAACAATTGATTTCATGATTTATAAATTATTGTTGTTAACATATATACAGATTAAAGCGTATTGACTGTATGACATATCATAGAATATTGCATCTGTCACAATTTAAAGCATGATGGTCATTTGACAACAGCCGAATTGAGTTTTATAAATCGGGTCTTCTTATTTTCAAAGGCAACAAAATTATGTAAAAACAGGAAGATATTGCAGCTTCACAAAAAAAGTAATACTGTTCCTGAATTTGCCGACTTGTCATTTCGAGCTTGCCGAATGAGGAAAACTCTCATGACCTCCCTTCGGGGCTCCTGAATATGTATAACACTATAATATTTTTCAGAATCTAATTTAAAATATTTTTGTGCTGGATATGGAATTAAAAACAAGTACTACAGGCCCTAATTAACACAATTGCCAGGGCCTGATTATGGCACAGGCCATCTAGGCCTGGGACTGGGGCCTCATCTTCCTAAGGGGCCGCTAATTTTTTAAAAACTGATGCACAGCATTGAAGAATTATGTATTTTTAAGAAAAAAATAATGATTCATAAATTGAAAAATAAAAACAATCTCTTTTGATACTTAATTAGCACTTCTCTTATTTAGTTCATTTTATGTTAAGTAAAAAAGATTTCTTTCTTGAGAATTAGCTTTAAAACTCTTGAGCTAAAATGGATATAAAAAAACAGTATCAGGGCTAGACATAATGCATACAGTGCAACTGCATAGGGCCTTGCAGAGCTCCATACAATGATCCCCAAAAATCGCCCCCTCAGGGGTGCCCACAGGGAGGATTATGGCGCAAGTTGCGCCAACAAAATTTTAGGGGGGGGGATTTTTTAAAACTGATTTATTTATTTAAATTATTTATTAATTTAGTTTTTTTATTTAAATTATTATTTTTTTTTTCGTGTGTGTGTGTGTGTGGGTGTGCTTGGAATGTGTGGAAGAGAAAAAAAGCGATTATATTCTGCGCATAATTTGTACTTTTAAAAAGTTAATACATGAAAAAATAATAGTTATAATTTAAAAAATAAATAAATAATATTAGAAAAAAGAAATAAAAAAGAGGAAAAAAAATAAAAAGCACAAGAGGGTTGTGAAATTTTTTTTGGGGGGGGGGGAATTCGCGCCATTGAGCTTGGGGGGGGGATGGGTAAATACTTTCTTCATTATTTTGCAAACAAAACATCATTTTTAATGCTTTACGTCCATTTTCGAGTATTATTTAATTATCTCCCCCTCCCAGTATCGCCACTGCGAAAAAGATTTTTTTTTGGTGACTTGAAAAGGCAGAGCACAGAAGGGGGCCTCTAAAGTATTGTCGGCCTTGGGCCTAAATTTTTAATTGACAGTGTCATTTATTTATTTATTTTTTTTTGTGAGAAAATCTTTCCTCGAAATATTGTCGTTACAAATCAAATTAAAGCGCATATAATTGTTATTAAAATGAGCTAATGTGCAACTCTGTACCTCTCATAGAACTTGAGTTATAATATTTTACAACACTGCCAGCAAGAAAAACAAATGTTTTTTAACGAATTTCAGAAATTACTGATTAATTATGAATAATAGATTTTTTAATATAAAAAATAGACGTGAGGCCGCCCTGGACTTTTGAAACTGCCCCTCCCCCCCTTGAGGTGTTGAATTTCAGAGTTGTAAAAAAAAAACTTTTTTATTTACTTGACATAAAATGTATTTTCAAGGTAAGCCGTGCAAAGCCCGGCTACGCAGCGTTATTAACAAAGAACAGTATTTAATTCAATTAATTGATGTAATTCTCGCGGCCGATCCGCCCTGCTGTCTATTAAAAAAAAGTCTTCATTTTGCATGAAAAAAGTGCCGCCCCCCCCCAATCGTGCCGCCCTGGGCTATAGCCCATTAAGCCCATACGTAAATACGGCACTGTTCAAGGGTAGGATTCCCGAAAGTTACATGAAAATCCGAAACGGCCAGGTCGAGATTTCTTTCGTTTTTTGGTTGATTTAATATGGTTGAATAAAAGGAATCTGTGCGAAAAAAATAAACAGCAACTTTCGTAAGGCGCGAACAAGATTTGCTACTACTCTATAAATGGACGCAAAGCATTAAAAATGATGTTTTGTTTGCAAAATAATGAAGAAAGTACTTACCCGCAAGTGAGCTGGTAGTCCTCCGGCGGGAAAACTATCTTTAATATCTTCCGTGAGGTCAATCGCTAAATTTTTTGTTAACCTGAAAAGTTTAACCAATCTGCGATCTGAAAGCTCGAAAGCATTGAATTGGTCTTTAACACCATTTCTTTCTATCGTTTCCAATCTTTCAACGTCTTCTAGTTGCTAATCCAACGCAGCAAACGCGGCATCCATCTTGTTTTTAAGTACGCAAAATGGTTTTCCGCCAGAAAGAAGACGGCGTAAATTTTCCGTATGTTTGCATTTTAGAGTACGTATTTTGCGTGCGGAAAAAAAGGGCAGAGACTAGCGGGTCTCGCCACATACGTTAAAATGACGTCACGGGCTGGTTTTGAATGCGGAGAATTTTTCCGTATTGGGCAGAGACTAGACCCCCAGAACTCCCCAGAGCAGCAGCGTGATTGCGCACCGAAAGCCTGGGAGAGCGCAAAAATGACTCCCTCACTTTCTTGACGTTTTCTGGAGTTATGGAAATCCATTGACGTCTCGGGCCTTTTTTTTTTTTTTTTTGCACACTGCCGCTTTCCCTGAATTTTTTTCGCCCTCAATAGTCGATTCCCGGCTAGTAATGGGACCCCGGAATGAATTTTGAACCGAGTTTGGAAGGCATGTTGAGTGGTGACCACCGAAAGATTACCGTATATACTCGCGTATAAGTCGACCACCCTACTTTTTAAAGACAAATCGGGAAAAAATCGAAAACCCGCGTATAAGTCGACCTCATTTTCTGAAACGATATGGAACGTTTTGCCGCGATTTTTGAATGTAAATGTTTTGAAAAGAAGGAAAATGAAATGCACTGAACATTCTTGTGTTAAAAACAGCAGGATTGTTATTCTTTTTCACAAAAAGTTTCATTTTTGCGATCGCGATTTTCGTAAATCGGGACCTATCTGGGAACGTTTTATCGTGATTTTTGAATATAAACGTTTTAAAAAGAAGGAAAATAAAATGCAGTGAGCATTCTTGTGTTGAAAATAGCACGATTGTTATTCTTTTTCACAAAAAGGGTTCGTTTTTGCGATCGCGATTTTTGTCAAGGGTTCGATTTTACGACCGCGGTTTTTGTAAGGGTACGATTTTGCGGTTACAATTTTTGCTATCAGTTGCTTTTATTTTGCATTATTATTAATAACATTTTGCGATGTAGCCGTATTACATTCTGTTTCAAAAAGATAAACGCCATCAATCGGAAAATTCGCGAATACGGCAATTCCCGCACTTTTCATGCCGTCGGTCGTTTATTGTATTTTTTTTGTTTGTTTGTTTTCTTTCTTTCACAATCAAACCATGCAAACATACAGTAGAATATATGAGTATTTACTTCTTTAGCGTCTGTTTTAAATAGTTGCACAGAATCGGAAAAATCTTCTCGTTTTTGAGTGTTTTTTTTTCTCAAAAGTTGTTCGGGAAAATTTTTTGGAAATTCTGCCCCGCGTATAAGTCGACCCCCTAACTTTCAACTTCATTTTTTGGACTAAATTTCTCGACTTATACGCGAGTATATACGGTAGTTGAAAAGTAAGCCTCAGCGGCGAACGCTCGTTACTCCTTTATCCTACGTATGGCGACAGCTAAATTGTGAGATAACAAAACTTCAGAAGCCCCTCTTTAAAATGAGACTCTCCCCATTCCTTTCTGACCACTCCTTGCTAATTAGCATCCAATTAAATCAGTAGGTTTCTCTTCTGCACCCTGTAGATACTACAGACCAATATAGGTATGTTCATGCTCGTATAACACGTGTGTCTCGGTAAACTCAGGTGTATTTAATCATATGTACTATAAAAAACACTACATGATTATTAAAATTAATCTCAAACTTATACTTGCCTCAAAAGTTAAGATTAAGTGACTTTAGAAGGATGATATACATTAAGCTTAACTCTATGACCATTTACCCCATTTTGCTTAAATCGTTCTAAAATATTCCAAAGTAAATACAGCTAGCTGCGAATGAGTAAGTGTTCTTGATTCATTTCGGAAACTTCCTGTTCAGTCATTTCGTTCAAAATTCAAATTAACAAAATTTCCCAGTGACCTTTAAAAAAGTGTTTAAATTTTAAAATGTTTCAAAAACATAACTAACGGCTTTTTTCAGAAATAAAATATTGCCAGTAATAAAATTTCGAACTCAGAATGTAATTCCTAATTTCTAATCTCTATTTTTTTTAAAAAATCACTTACTCAAACATTTTTTGTGAACTACAGCCATTTATTCGAAGTATGACCACTTTACCCCATTGACCACTTTCCCCCACCAGACCCCTCAACAAACACACAATTTTAGTTATATTTTCTCAGTGATTCCAGTGACTAATTTTGACGATATTTCATTTTGTGTTTTCTTTCCTCAGTGAGTTATCACCCTTTGAAATTAGTAAAAATTTTACAATTGACTTTGAACTTTGGCCTGTTGCCATTGTATTAATTATTAAGTTACAGCTTTATAACTTTACGTATGAGACAACTATCTTACATACTTTAACAACAAAACTGTTAAAACTGCCAATTTGTATCACCAATGGTAATTAACTGTCATAAATGTAATTCAAATAGATTTGAGGCAAAGTGTAAAGGTCTAAAAGTATCATTTTTAACCACTGACGCAACAAGGAAGGGAGATAAGCTTGACGTTTTTGTGGTATGTGTGTATCTGTTGAGCTCTGTGTATCTAAGTCTGTGGCACCGTACAGTCTAAACCAGTAGTCGGCAACCTAAACTGACTGAAGATCTACTTTCCAAGTTCGGTATGAACACAAGATCACCGGGGGGGGGGGGGGGATGCATACACCATAGACATAAAGGACAACATTAGGTTGAGACTATATATTCAGAAATTGTAGGCTAACTCTTGTCACAAAATACTTTGATATTTATTAAGTGGTTGCTTTAAATTGCTGAAATTATGTCCAAAATATTTTCAGCCATAAGAAAATAGCTTGTTTCAAAACTGATAAAATAGGGACTGTAAAAATATTCCAGTGATTATAAAAAATTTGAAATATTTTCAAATTAGTTTTGTTTTAGACATTGAACCTAATTTTGTCCCAGAAATAAATGTGTATTAATTCTACTAAGACAGAAAGCAATGTTCAAAATATTGCCGCAATCGACTCAAAATGGGCTCGAGATCGACCGGTCGATCGCGATCGACGGGTTGCCTATCGCTGGCCTAAACGGATAGGCCGATTTTGAAAAATGTTTTTTTGTTTGAAAGGTGGAAGTGATCGAGAATGTTCTTATACTTCGCAAAAACTTGTCAGTGACGTCACTACGGGCGGAGCTAATAAGAGCTCACAAGCAGTCAGCGGTCTCCTCTAATTCGCCAAGTAGGCTGTGACATTTTATCTAGCACGTTTTTCATAGGCTAACGTCACGCTGTTGGCTCCGCCCGTAGTGACGTCACTGCCAAGTTAAACTGCTGCGAAGTATAGCTAGGTCGCATTTTCGGATGACATTAATAAACAAAGGTATTAATTAAAAACCTTTAAAATGTTTTTCGCTATTTTTGAAATGAAAATACACTTTAAAATTTATAACAATAGTGTCAAAAGAAAGCAAAAAAAAAGATCTGCGTCTGATAAGATGTGTTTGGAACTTCTATGTAAAATATAACTTGAATTATAACGTTTTTTAGCAAATGTGGCTTCAGCATTTAGGATATCTACACACAGGATTGGAAACCAATGTCATTATTGGCCGACGAGGAAAGAAAACTCAATGATTTAAAATGTTTAATTGTTGCCAGTTTTTATTTGTTAACAATTAAAATACTTGTAATTAATTTTAGTATAATAATTTTCAATGTTCCTTCTTTATTATACTTTTGCGACTAACAAAATTTTACTAGTAAAGATTCTTTCCTTTTCCGTGTTCACCATATCCTCTCGAAAACAATTACAGTCGAACCTCGACAACTCGAATTTTTCGATATCTCGAAGAATTTTTCTTTCCCTTCGTGCATCCTATATTGTCAATGCTAAAATTACCTTGTTAAGTCGAAATTTCCAGTTTTAAGCCCACGATAACTCGTTCCGATCGGATTCCATTTTCTCTTTCCTTGTCCCAAAATGTGTGTAACCGTGCATGTTTTGTTTCCATTTTATTTTATTGGTAACTAATTCAGATGTCACTTCCTTACCGATTAGTATTGCTTTAAGAAAGCTGGGTTCGTTGGAGAATGAAGAGCATTCCACCCAGGGTTGGGTTTTTGACGTCAAAAACTAGTTTTTGACATGACATGTCGAAAACCTGTCGAAAACGTCAAAAAACCTGTCGAAAACTTGTCTAAAACTCAAATACAGTGATTATTGAGATTTTTTATAAACATATAAGGTTTCTCATCCTGAAAAATATTAAATAAAAATTTATACATGTTATCAATCAAGTTTAATAAACATGAAATTAATAAATTTAATGAAAATTATTTCTCATTCTTTTAAACTAACTTGTTTTGCCATGAAAAAAGTTAAATGTCAAAACTTAAATCCATCTTTTAAAGTAGTTTTGTTTAAATGTTTATATAACTATCAATTAGTTATTTTGTCAATCAAGTTTAATAAAAATTAAGTTAATAAATTTAATGAAAATTAATTCACATTCTTTTAATTTAATTTGTTATGGAGTGAAAAAAAGTTACAAATATTAAAACTTATATCCAAATTTTAGGGTAGTTTTGTTTAAATGTTTTAATAACTATCAATTTGTTATCTTATCAATCAAGTTTAATAAAAATTAAATTAATAAATTTAATGAAAATTAATTCGCATTCTTTTAAATTAACTTGTTGTGTCATGAAAAAAGTTAAAAGTATTAAAAGTTAAATCCAGTTTTTATAATAGTTTTGTTTAAATGTTTTAATAACTATTAATTAGCTATTTTATCAATCTAAAAATCTTTACATCAGAATTTAAAGTGATTTTTTTTTCTTTTGAGTAAAAGCAAAACTAAATTAATTAGTACTTAGTGTACAAATCTGCTGAGTATTTTTGATCAAACTATTTTATTTATTTATTTATTAGTTATTGTTGTTACTTTTGTAATCAACTCTATCTGAGAATTACTATAAATATTCTGTACTGGAAAATAAGCTTATTGTTTCAATAGTATTACCGTGGTTTCTTCAAAAAAACTCATAACCAAAAAAACAATACAAACTTTACTCATTTTTCAGCATTTAATTAATGTACCCACTTCATTTTTAAAATAAAAAAAACTGTTAGGGCCATGCTCCACATCAGCGTAAAACGCGACCGAAACTGAAGGCAGAAACCGAAAATCCGGGTACTTTCCATAGGAACACCATTGAATCCATTTTACGCTTCTGCCTATTTTTTCTGCTTTACGTCGATGTGGAGCATGGCCCTTACAGTAATTTCTCGAAGCATGAAAGCCATATTCAAAAGCCATATGTTTGATTTTTTTAAATGTTAGTTACCATTATTTACTCCCGAGTCCTTCAATTATGTTTAGGATTGCTTATTACACTTTATTTTAATAACCTAAAACTCCAAAAGTTTACTTCAGTGTCTGAAATCAGAAATTGTAAAATTCATTTGAAAATGTATTTCGATTATCAATATCAAATTTAAACATGTTTTGGACAGAAATTTAGGTTTTTGACAATTATGTCAAAAACCATGTCGAAAAGGGGTTTTTGACATGACGGTAAAAACCACGGTTAAAACCGGATAAAACCTCCGACTGTCAAAAACTTGCCAACCCTGATTCCACCGTATGTGACATAAATGATGGAATTGAAAGGACTAAATAAGGAGATATAGGGGACGGATTTCTTAACTAATAAATCGAAATGGAATTTCAAGACTTTTTAAAAGTTGATGAAGAAGTTGCAGTGTGTGGTCAGGGGGGGGGGGATACAAAATTCTGTCTTAAATTCCTGCTGAGATCCAATTTCTGAAGAGAATGAAGAAGAAATCTGCAAAACTTATGAAAAACCAAAAAGCAAAGAAGCCTGATCCGCTACTTATGTGTTACGAAGATTTATTTAATCTCTTTCAGGTATGACAAAGATACTTTTAGAATACTTTCTCATTTAGAAATTGTAGTTGAAAGTGAAAAGGACTTGAATTTAAAGCAAACCAGCATTGGTTCTGTTTATTTTTAAATGAAGAAATGAAAAAGTAAGTGTTTAATTTATACTTTTAAAGATACACGCACTATTTTTTCGCATATACTCGCAGTTCCCCATCCCTTTGCCCACTAATCAAGGAATTTCGAAAACTCGAATTTTCAATAACTCGAATTTTTTTACTGCTCCCTTCGTATTCGAGATATCGAGGTTTGACTGCAAATATATTTAGATTTAAAATGCTTCATGACCAGACTAAGGCTATATAGCGGCTCTGGACCAGACAAGTTCTTTTTAATGTGAGATAGGCAATCAGGGTCAGGGGTTGTTTAAATTTTTAATTTACTCTTAGTACTTTTGCACTATGAAAACGACTTTTGATGACCTCTAAAAAATCAAAGGTAGAAATTTAGGAAAAAATTAAAGTGGTTTTAATTTAAACCTCTTTTAGTGATATGAGTTAAAAAAAAAAAGAAATCAAAAATGGTCCAGCGCAGCCATCCGGTGATTCTGCATGGATTCACCCTTTGCTGATGTTCGGCGAAGGAGACGCTCAGGCATTCTTCTTGTATTGGGAAAATTTTTCAGAAGTTGTAAAGATGTCATTGCAGGCTATCTTTGGTATCTTAGAAAGACTAGGAATTCGAAACACTCAGCCTTCGTTCATTTTTTGAGACATTTAAGCGTCTAAAGCTCAATTTGAGACTCTTGGTTGTTCTAGGAAATTTTTCAAAATTGAAGTCTTAAAAATATGATTTTAGGTTATCTTTTGTAACGTTAGGAGAAAAGATGGAGCTCCGGGGCTTGACCAGGTATTGTTTCGGAATCATAGTGCAAAAGACGAATATTTTGATGCATGCAAGGTTAAAATAAGTTTCTTTTCTTCTTTCCTCTTAGTTATATCTTTAGCCTAGATACTTAGGTTTTCACTTGCAAAAATTTTATATCATTCTGTGTTTGCAGAAAGAAAATAATTATCTTAATAAAGATTTAAAGAATATATATTGAAAAGTTCAGGGGGTGCTGCAGCCCTGTAAGCAATAAGAGGCAAGTTGTTCTGCAATTTTTGTTACATTAAGAAGCAAAGCCATATGGGCGATTATCCCTCCCCCCTTTCCCAGGGGGAATGCTAACCTGATAGCCATGCATTAAGGTGAATTGTTGGATAGGTAGTTGCGTTGCCAATGGAGTCAATTCACCGCTAGAGGGCCGCACACTAGATGTCACGTGTCGACTAGGATTGCTATTCTGTTAACATGCTTTCGTATTGGGTTTTAACTGGAGTTGGCAGATCAAAATTAGTTTGCTTTGGCTATTTACGCTATTTTTGTAATTAATAATATAGTACTTACGTTTAGTTTAATCTTTTTCATTGTGATTTAGATCAGATTGATTTAGTTTTAGTGTCTTATTTAGAGTTGACTTTTCGTGTTTTTTACTTCGTAATATTTGTTATTAGTTTATTTCTCTCTGAATTTTTCTTAGCATGAGAGAGGTAATTTTAGAATAAAATTGTAAGTGTCAGTTAAGACTCTAAAAACAGCATAAAAAGTTGTTTTTAATTTATTTTTAAAAAATGTTCTTTGTAATGAATACATATTTTAAATTTCTCCTAGTATAGTAAAATGACTTTCTGCTAAAATTGAAATTGACTTTTTCTAAAATATATGCATTTATATAAACATTATTTTGTGTGTGAATATATTGGGCAAATACAATTAAAATACCCGTGGTTTTGTAAGCAAAAGTATAGAACGTAATGTGAAACTTCTGTTTTGCTTTATTTCTTTTCTTTTCTTTCTTTTTTTTCACTAATCAAATTAGCTTTATAATTTGTTTTCTTTGTCTACAATAGAACCATTAAATATATACTCAGTCATATATTTATGCGATCTGTTTTTAAGAAATTTTAATTCTGCCATTACGAAACTAAGAATATTTAGATTTTATTCATAAAAGTACCATCCAATGAAATTGTAAATGTTAGGTGGTATATAAGTAATGTTTCACGCTACCAAAATTTTTAATCAAATGCATTTTATACATAGTAATAAATTAGTACTGGATAAAACAGTAAAAGTTTTGTCAATTAATAACAATAGTTGATGATTAAATTACAACTGTACGTTTTAGCAATATATGTTTTTCAGCTATTTGCTTCTTGAATTCTTCGATAAAGATTTTTTTTTTCAACGACATACAACAGGTTTGTGCTTTTAAACATTTTTTTATTATATGTATACGGAGAAACAGTAGCGTACATAGTGCCCCAAGGGGGGAGGGCTCACAATGTTTCAGGGCGTGCAATACGGAAAAATAGCACTACACGGATTTTTTTTTTTTTTTGTTTGTTTTTTTGTCAATCGTTTAATAGAGGGGGGGGGGGTGAGAATGGACACGTACAGATCTTGCGAGGGAGCTCACCGAAGTCTATTCACGTTAATGCTGAGAAAAATGTCAGCACAATAATGGGATGAAAACATTGCGAAATGAATTTCCAGTTCCTTCCTGTTTTACAAGAAAAAATATTTTATTAGAGTGGTTAATAGCAAAATGAATGCTTTAAAATGAAAATCGCAAAATAACAGTTGAAATCATTAGTTTTCTTTGAAACAGAAGATTTATATATATATATTTTTCAACCTATATTAACTAAAGTATATTTTCTCCGCAGAGCAACGGTCAGACCCAGGTCTTTTTAATATTGGCCAGAGAAATATTCATGGACACTAAATAATTCATTTATGCTACATGTTTTTATCTATAAATTTTAAGTAGTAAAGGAAGTAGTAAAATGAAGATTTGGATGAAATATGCTTTTTTTAATGAAATGTAAAATAATGAAAATAATAAAAATATAATAACAAATAATAATAGTTATAAATAAAGACAATAAACTACGTGGACTTTTTTCTCCATGTAATTTTCGAAAAACTTCTATTGTTCTGCGTTGTATATTTATGTACCTGTTAGGAAAATTTGTACTAATTAGAAATGCTACATTGTTTTATTTTTTTTTTGTTTTTTTTTTTTGTTTTTTTTTTTTTGTTTTTTTTTTTTGCAAGAAGAAGAAAAGAAAATTTATTTTGCAAACTTACATGGACATTTAAAAAAAAGTTAACAACTTTATTAATCTGCAACTTATCTGTAGAGCTTCGTTGGTTGATTTGTATTAGCTGGGGATTTCATATATTTCAATGTTATGTAAAATTTATGAAAACATTTGGGGGGAAACAATTTAATTTTCAAAAAAAAAAAAAACAGCGCTTAGACTCGATGAAGCATTTAAACACTTTAAATATCTCCTTTTCTTTTCTGTCTTAAAAAATAATTTTGTAGAGGTCGCACCTTGTTTTATTAGTACTCTTTTGTGAAATTTTGACACTTAAAGCATTCTTCATCGAAATAATCTGCAAAAAACAATGTTTTTTTTTTACCGTAAGTTTTCTCATTTTATTTTTATGAACAAAACTTTTAAATGATCCTTCTTTGTATGAGGAAATATGAAAAATAACTTCTCCTTGCAATTGACTTCAATTGCAACCTTAGTGCATCCACAAGCAACACATTTTGTTTAGAAAAAGAACAGTTCTTCAGTAATGCTTTTCAACGCTTCATCCCCGTTGCTTACATCGGCTTCCCAGTTGACACGTGACCTAGCGCGACCTGTGACGTTGCGTGAAGGGACTCCATTCGCACTTTCACGTATTGCGCATGCGCTGCGAGGCTCCAACGTACTTTCATTCATATTAAATGGTAGACAATCAGAAAGTAAGCAACAATAAAGATCTTTTCAAGTGTTTTCGTATTCAGTGTTCACATTCCCCCTAAAATTCCTAAAAAAATTTGCATTTCCTAAAAATTGTTGGTGTTCCAAAAAAAAAAAAAAAATAGAAAAGTTTTCAGGAGCTTTTTAGGAGAATATAACAGACCCTTTTCTCTGAAAGAATTTTATTTCCAAAAACGTACTTTTTCCCCACATATTTAATGTGATAAATGGACGTTTTACAAAATATTTCCTAAAAAACGCACTTTTCACACTATTTTTCAGCTTGGGACAGACTTAAAATTCTGCCTGTGAAAAACGAATTATTTAACCTTTGAAACGCCTGTTTCACCACTCTATACTTGAATGAAACATAACCTGCCTGTGAAATTTTATGACTTATCACCGCTTAACTCGATAACTCGGGAATTTCGAAATCCGGTAAAACTTGCTCGTTTTAGTTTACTATGCAAATTCTGCTTGGACATCGATAATCTTTTCTCACAGTTAGTTTTAACTACGTTTAATTTTCTTTTATTTATAGATTACTTGTAGTCCCCCCGTCATTTAATGTCAATCAGTTCAAAAATCTCGATCCTTTTGCATCTGAATCAGTTCAAACAAGCATTCTTAAAAAGTAGCAATAGTTTTTATCAAACATTGTTTTTGGTTGAAAAAAGATTTTGAAAAATGAAATGGATTTAAAATGTTGATAAGGATGTTTAGGATATAACATTAGAATTCAGGAATCGAGGAATCCAATAAATCTAGTAAACTTAAGCAACTTATGAATAGATGTTTGTAAATTTTACTAAGCCAATGAGAGATTCCTTTTCCTTACTTTCATTCTCTATTCAAAATTAGGGTTATTATGTCAATAATAATTATGAATTATTCTTACAGTTCTAATGGTGAAGAAACAATTTTTCAACAGTTTTTTTTTTTTTTTTTTTTTTTCACCATTTGCATACTTTTTCTGCTTTTAAAAATGTATTTACTTATCACGTCTTATTTATTGAGAGTTTAAGGTAGCATATATAAAATTGTAGCCTCAGCTTCATTTGATATTCAGAAATGTTCATGCTACTTCAAAAATCAATATAATATATTTTTACAAAAAAATTGAAATTTGCTTTATTGAAAAAAAAAAGAAGAACTGATAATGTTCAAAAAATCCACAAACATTTTTAAAAACGATCTAAAAATCATGAAAAGTGCCTTTTAAAGGAAAATTCGCTGAGAATGCAAAAACATGCAACTATCATCAACAACCTAGCCCCGATAATTAGTTTTAAATACAGATGGATTGTAAAACCACCAGGTTTCTCCTGAAAATTTTGAGATAAGTAAACTTGTTCGAAACGACTTGGAAAATTTTCTCAAAAATGTCAGCAGATATTTTTCCAAGTAAAATCATTTTTTCGAAAAATCTTGAGGTATCTGTAGAAGTTCTTAAAAAAATCTTAAAATTATTTTTAGTGTAGGGGGGGGGGAGGGCAGAGTTGAAACAAGATTGAATATATTATACATATATTTGGATGCCATTTGCATTAAGTGTAATTTACGTTAATATCTTTCTTTTGCCTTATCAACGGATATGAACTTCTGTCAGTTAAAAGGAGTCAGTAGATAGTTAAAAATCCGTTTTGATTTTAATCTGTCGAAAAAATTAATTCTTGGCAAAAAAAGTCTTTTTGATTACTTATCTTCTATTCTACAAAGATATTCAAATATCGGACTACATACACGTATTAATATGATACTCTTGATTAAAACATTGAAGCCCCCATTGATTTTTTCCTGATCGTAATACAACTGAATATTTTTAACTGTTCTTGAAATGGTGAATAAATACCTTCCCACTTCATTTTCTGCAAAGATAAGGCTGCAGTAAACTAAAGTTACTGAGCAATCCAAAATTAGAAAAAATAGAGCACCAATACACGAATTGAAATCATGAACACCTATAAACTGTATTGGAAAGTATGAAATGTGAGTAAACGCTTGAAATTACAAGTTTCATCCTTTTCAAAACTGCATTCAATGTGTACGAAGACTACATATAGTCCAGTCAATCTGTACAAAAAAAAGAGCTAAAATCGCAAATCGCGATGTAGTTCTAAATTTTTAATATGTTGATTAAATCCCTTAGGGTAGTGTAAATCTAAGTTTGCACCTTTCTAAAACCTGTGCTCGCTGTGAAACTCGCGAATAACTGCAAAATTTTCGGACATTTTTCAATTTTTCCTTTATAACTCCTAAACTATGCAACTTTTGATTATACTAAATTTGCAACAATTTAAGCTCAAGTGAGGCTCTGTAGAACCAATAGTTTAGGAGATATCGTACTTCGAAAAATGGAGTTTTTTGGCGAAAAGTGAAAAAATTATGCTTCCATCATATTTTGGACCAAATATCGACATAAATTCCTATTCTACAGGACAAAAAATGGACATGCAATTACAGTACATTTAATCAGCTTTCATTCAAGCCCAAACAGTAGTCTGTAGGTTTAATATTTCATTTACAATAGCCAAAAATAAATATTTAAAATTTTTAGAAATGTGCAAAGTCGTTTCCTAATTAGAATAGGGAGGGCAGCGGACAATTAAAAAAAAATGCATAAAATGGTATTAAAATGGTAACATTATATTAACCCTACACTGCATGATTTTTTATTTTTCTTAGAAAAAAATATATGTGTTTGTCAATGTAATAAGAAAACATGGAAAAATATTTAAAAAAATTTAACTCTAAATTTTCACCACTTTCTAATTAAAAATAATTTTGTTGCCAAATGGCTACACCATGCATTCAACAGATAAAAATGATTTTAAATGATAGTCTTGAAATTAGTTTTTTTTTTGTAAAAAAATAGAGGAATTGAACATTTGGTGCACTGTACTCTTGTAATCCTTTACATTTTGACATTTTACATCATTGTTTATTTGTACTGTGTTCTTTCCGATGATCAATTCTGTCAAATCTGATATCTTTTGGAGGCTCTCTCGCGCAAGCTTTCTTTTTTTTTGGTTTGTAACTCTCTCTAGTTCCTCTGTAGCTAATGGTCTCCCTCTTTTTAATACGCTTTTATTAATTTCACATGTGGGTTTGTTTGCATCTATGTCTGTATGTAACTCTGAATGGAAGATGAAATTTACGTTCTTTGCAAATATAAAAGTAATATATTTAATATTATTTTTAATACTAAATTCTAAACTGTATTGCATGTTGATGTATTATAAATGCATGTAACCTTAAGTGCGGATATTCAGTAGTTTTGAATATCAGAAGGAAACCCGTGATGATAATCATAGCGCATTCCTTTATAAAAGCGTATTTTTTTAGTTTTTTTCAAAACTATATTTTAAAATTATTAATGATTTTATTTGTCCGTGTAAGCACAACGTTTGTGCTAACTGAAATCTAAAATGAACACGTTTTGAAGGCTTTTCCCTATTGATTTTTTGTTTGTTCACTCTGTTGAACATCAGCTAAGCATTGATAATTGCGAGGTCTAATAAACGGTAGAACAGCCGAAAGTACCACTTTTGGGTCCGCATGATTATTTTATAGCTTCCAAAAAGAGAAAGAAGCTAGCGCGAAACATAAACAAAGCACGCACTTCATGAACTACAGAGATGAAACGAAGTGTTCTCTGGATGCTTACTGCATAATGTTGCCAAATGGCTACAGACATGTATTATGGCCTAGATTTTTTCCAAATAATTATTTTGATGTAAAACGCATCTTAAACCAAAGATAGATGTTTATTTTATTCATGTTATTTTTTTAAAAGACAAAGAAAAATATTTCATCGTAAAAAATAATTTCAAAACTTGGTAGTTTAAGTGATTTTAGAAGCTATCCATATGGCTTCATTTAAGAGCATGTAACAGACCAGTGCTGTTATGTATGAAGGATATATGGTGATAATTGCTTTAAATATACCCAATACTTGATTTTTATGCACCGAGTTGCCTTATGACTACATTCTGCTATTCATAAGGAGGACAAATTGTCCATGTATCCAATTGGCAACACCATGCAGTGTAGGGTTAAAATGTTATTTTTAAACATTTAAAAAAAACTAAACAGGTCATTTTCACTCATTTTTTTTTTTTTTTTTGCAATTTTTATGATGATTCTTGTTGGCTGTGACTTTTTTCAGATTTTGCCCTAACTACTCCTGAACTATGCAACTTATGATGATACGTTTGCATATCCATTTTGAAGAACACTAAATTTGCAACAATTTAGGCTAAGTGGCGTTCTGTAGGGCGAATAATTAGGAGATATCGTACTTCAACAATTTGTCATTTTTTGCGAAAAATGAAAAAAATATGCTTCGAACATATTTTGAACCAAATATCGACATAAATTCTTATTCTACAAGACAAAAGATAGACATTTAATTGCAGTACATCTAATCAGCTTTCATTCAAGCTCAAAGAGTAGTCTGTAGGTTCAATATTTCATTTAAAATTCAGAAACAAACAAATTTTCGGAAATTGATGATTTTTTTTTTGAGAAATGAGAAAAATTGTTTTCTAATAAGAATAGGAGAGCACTGGACAATAGAAAAATTCATAGAGTTGTATAAAAAGTTTAGCACTGCAATAAAATATTATTTTTATAATTAAAAAAAAAAACCTTACAGGTTAATTTAGCACAATGTTTTTCTTTTCTTTTTTTTTTTTGTGGGTCTTTATTAGCTGTGGTCTTATCTCGAAGTTGCAGGAAAAGAAGGTGGTCTTTGTTCTGTCTTAAGATGTTTGCGTATTTTCTTCATCATCGAGAACTGGAATGGCAAGGAAGTTGTAACAACTCTATCCGAATAAACGAACATCTTGAGACAGAACAAAGACAACCTTCCTTTCTGCATAGCTTCGCAATAAGACCGCAACAAAGACCCACAAAAGAAAAAAAAAAAGAAAAACATTGAGCTAAATTTACCTGTAAGGTTTTTTTTTAATTCTGAAAATAATATTTTAATAGAGTGTTACCCTTTTTATACAAGTCTATGCATTTTTCTGTTGTCCAGTGCTCTCCTATTCTTATTAGAAAACAATTTTTCTCATGTCTCAAAAAAAATTTCAATTTCCGAATATTTGTTTTTTTTTTTTTTTTTTGCAATTATTGTAAATGAAATATTGAACTTACAGACTTCTCTTTAGGCTTAAATGAAAGCTGATTAGATGTACTGCAATTAAATGTCTACCTTTTGTCTTGTAGAATAAAAATTTATGTCGATATTTGGTTCAAAATATGATCGAAGCATATTTTTTTCATTTTTCGCAAAAAATGACAAATTGTTGAAGTACGATCTCTCCTAAACTATTCATCCTACAGAACGCCACTTGAGCTTAAATTGTTGCAAATTCAGTGTTCTTCAAAATGGATATGCAAACGTATCATCAAAAGTTGCATAGTTCAGGAGTGATAGGGCAAAATCTGAAAAAAGTCAGGATAAGACCACAACCAACAAGAACCATCATAAAAATAGCGAAAAAATAAGTGAAAATGACCTGTAAAGCTTTTTTTTAATTTTTAAAATAACATTTTAATATAGTGTTATCCTTTTAATACCACTCTATGCATTTTTTTATTGTCCACTACCCTCCTATTCTTATTAGGAAACGATTTTGCTCATTTCTAAAAAAATTTAATTTTTTTTTTCGCTATTATAAATTAAATATTGAACCTACAGACTACTGTTTGGGCTTGAATGATAGCTGATTAAATGTACTGTAATAGCATGTCCATTTTTTGCCTTGTAGGATAGTAATTTATGTTGATATTTGGTCCAAAATATGTTCGAAGCATAATTTTTTCACTTTCCGCAAAAAAACTCCATTTTTCGAAGTACGATACCTCATAAACTATTGGTTCTACAGAGCCTCACTTGAGCTTAAATTGTTACAAATTTAGTATAATCAAAAGTTGCATAGTTTAGGAGTTATAAAGGAAAAACTGAAAAATGTCCGAAAATTTCGCAGCTTTTCGCGAGTTTCGCAGCGAGCACAGGTTTTAAAAAGGTGCAAACTTAGATTTACTCTACCTTGAGGGACCCAAACAACATATTAAAAATTCAGAACTACATCGACTTGCGATTTTAATGTCTAATTTGACTGGACTAATATTACATGAATCAAAACAATAAATAAAACTACATAATTATGTCAAATAACGCACACAGCATAGTTGGATGAGGATCTGCTATAGCGGACAATGAAGGGTGCCATTATTCTCTCCTACAGTTCCATCTTTTCACTCGCTGTGCACGATGGGTTATGAGTACCAATTTTTCCCTCTTGATGCGGGTTTAATCTTGGCACCCTACAGAATACCGCTGGTGCTGCAAGCGTTTCACCCCTGAAAGGTGCCAAATGCAAATTGTAGTTTTAACAGTGTAAGGTGTAGGCTTCAACTGAGATTTCCCCAAAAAAATTAAAACACCCACGCATTTATGTACCTCTGTTCAGGGTATTAGGGGATGTGTAATTGGCACGGAGAAGAGTTCCGTTACTTTCGTAGTAGGTTAGCGCTGGAAAGTTGACCTCTGACATTGACAATGTTTACCTCTTTTTCGGATAATAGGAGAAGATAATTGGCGTTAACTTGAGTTCAGTCCGTTTTACAAAAGTATTCCAACTTTAATGCAGTACCAATTTCCCTTCCCTATTACCAGAAGAAGAGGTAAACATTGTTAATGTTGGAATTCAATTTACCAAAATCAGTAAATTTATCAAAGTATTCATCATCCTTGAATAAATACCTCGTGTCACAAGAAACAATATTTTGATAATTTACTTCAACTCAGATTCTGATGCAATTAAAACAGAATTTTTAAAAAAAAAAAAAAAGTATTTATTTTACAAAAGCATTTTTACAAAACGTCACAGTCTGATTTTTCCATTGACAATGTCCGAATATATATCGCTGTCCAATCGGCGGTACGTTCCCGCTTTTTGATCCATCAGGTACAAGGGATCTTGAATAATTTGTGGGTCGAATCCTTGCTGCTGGAAGTGAACTTTCCGGAGTTTATAGGTACCTAAGACAAACAACAAAACGGCGATTGTTATCAAAGTTTGACGCAATAAATATTTTTAAAAGATTTTTTTTTTTTTTTTTTGAAGTACTCCTTTGAAATGGGTCGAAAAATGTGTCTCAGTGTGGTTATATACATGAGTCTATATTTTTTTTAACCAGGCTAATAATTCATTATAAAGCTTTATTTATAACTGGCTGCAGCATGGCTGATGTGCTCGTGCAATAAAGTTAAAAAGGAAGTTATGTGAGAGCATGCAAAATTTCCATCCGTTCCAAAATAAAAAGAAAAATTTTGTTTCGTTAATTAAAAGATACACACATAATTTTACCAAGACTCCAAGCATATTCTACGAAGCAATGAGAAAATCCTGATGTAGTGACGACAATTAAGTCAAAACTTCCTTCACCAAAGAGAGATTCATTCATTAAAACAAGCTTAATCATTCGAAACCACCATAGCTAAGCCTTGTAAAGTTAAAGACACAGATAAATTAATCTCTCGCAACATCTATTCCGAAATGTCAGTGTTAATTGAAAAATATTTTTTCGACTTAATTTATATTATTTTAGGATTTGTTTTCCGAAAACCTCAATAAACTAATTACTGATATTCTCTGATAAATCAGACGTGTTGCCTTTTTCCGGATCCCTCGCCTCCTTCTTTTCAAGTAATCTGCAAGAAATGGACCATATTCCACTCAATAATTCCACAATACCCAAATAAATTCCATTGTTGGGAAATCATTACTAGCTGTGAAAGTAAATTTCTCCAGTAATCCACTTCTTTTTGACGCGGGGCCGTTATCAAATGCGGAGTTTTGTGCATATGCCCAGAGTGCCCATTGGGAAAGGTGGAACTGATGAGCAATACTAGGTGCCCAGCGTTTCTACGGGGTAACCTACGTAGAGAAAAGAACTTAAGGGTGAATATCAGGAAAAGTGCTACTTTAAGTCACAAATGAATTTCTCAAGCACTTCCAAATAAAAACCAAAAATTTTTCTTTTCCCATACAGTAAACTGCGTCGCACATACAATCCATGACACAATTTTCAGGTTTTACTTTAATTTGTGACAATAGAACTCTTTTTATTGCCTTAATGTCATGTCGGCAGCGCGTCACACATTCGAATCGCAAAGTTCAAAAAAATCCTGTGGATTATAAAACATCGCAGCAGAAACAAATACAAAAGGAAATAACGCGTTTTATGCTCATCTATGACATTTAACTCTTGAGTTTTAGATAAAATGAATTTAGATCGATAAAAATAGCAATTTCTGCTTGTCACAAGTTTTCATAACATGACCAGTGAACCCACTTCCGGAATGATAAAATCTAGACAAAACATTTTTTGGCGCCAAAAAATTACGCTGGGAGAAGCTCTAATATGTGATGTTTCAGTTCCGATGGAAAATTTTCACTTCGGCTGCATTAAATTATAGGTAAGATTTTTTCAATCTTGACTTTTCTGTTTCTACCAAATGAAGTGTCATGTCGACAGCGGAATTTAAGACACAAAATAAAGTAATTTTTCAATTTATTTTTGCATAATAGAAAAGAAACCTATTATCATGGACATAATAAGGTGTTTTTATTTTCGAATCTTCAATTAGGAATGTTCAGCTATCATATTGCGGGAAATTTGTCATGTCGGCAGCGGTCATGTCGGCAGCGCCGAAGTAGAAGATATTTGTTACGAAACTGATGCGTGCGTTACCGATGTTTTTTCGCAATTTTTTCTTCGTGTTATGAGATTTTTGAGTTTTAAAGTACAAAGGTAAATTCAAGTGCATCGTTTTTTCCCACTAAATTTTCCAATTTTAGCAGTTTATTCATTGATTTTTAAATGCTTCAAAAACATTAATTTTTCCGCAAAATTGGAGTTTTCAAACAAAATTATTGCCTTTTCGCACCCTCTTTTCTTTTACATCAATATTCCGACCTTCGTTTCTAACTACTGCACCCAAAAATATAATTTTGTTTTAAAATGGAAAGCTAAAGAACAGCTTAGTGAAAATCTCCCTCCCCCGCCAAACTCTGACTGTCTTGATCTAATTTCGTTTTCAAAGATTGTGTTAAGAATTTCATTTTATTTTTATTTTTAACTATTCACCTATTTATCTGCTTGAAAAAAACTTTGTCGCACTTATTTAGACTTTAACTAACTTTTAATTAGTTTCTAATTTTATTTATAAAACTAAAAAGCGTTCAGGCTCCGAAAATATTATTATATTCTAAGTAATAATTATTTTGTTTTTAAATATAAAAGGTAGTGAAAATGTTTACTTTTGTGCACTAAATAGTAAAATCTGTAATATTTGTCAGTTCGGTAGCATTCTCATCATGTCGGTAACGCTCAAAGACAACCCCCTCTAAAAGAGGGGTAAATGCTCACTTTGACCATGCCCCGAATTTTTAAAAAATATTGTTACTAATGTGTGTTTGAAATACCCAATTAATTTAATTTTCTGAGTATCTTTAAAAACTGAAAATTTCCATGATCAAATTGGCACTTTTCCTGATATTCACCCTTAAATGTTTGTTTTTTCGAAGTTGACGATTTGAGAGGTAGTATTCGCAATTAGTACGCTAGTACTAAGGTATGTTTACCGTAATGTTCAGAAAAAAAAAGGTCTCACCCGTTGCTTCTATGTCCCGGCACACCCGGATGAAGACGGGTACAGCATAGGAGGGCAGTCTCTTGCCGAGTTCCCGGAACAGAGCGGGCCAATCCACGCTCTTCTCGTCCACCTGGACAGCGGCCATGCCCGCACGGCCTTCCACGTCTGAAAAACACTGAACCATGCACATCTATTCTATCTACGCAGACATTGGTGGACAACATTAAATTGTCAGGTTGTTAAATGGGAGTAATGACAAAGTTACAAGTTGAACTCCTTAATGCAAAATCATTTATAATTATTAATCTGTAGCCAGGAACTCAATCTTTAATGACCTAAATTGCATTATAAATCCAACAAACTCCTTATTCTAACAAAATCACTTCAGAGATACTTAAAGATTTGGCAATGCGTCATTAATAATGAGCTGTTTCACATTTACAGATCATGGTTTTCGCTTCGATTTAAACATACCGTAAAATGAGGTGTATAGGAACAGCGGGGTCAATCGGAACAAAACTTCCCGACCGTACAAAGAAATTCTTCATAAATATACTATTGGGTATTTTTCGCCATTAATTTTTTTTCAGAAAGGTAAGATCATAGGAAGTAGGAAAAAAATACTTTTGTCAATTTGGCTACGTTACTGGCTTATAAGGAGGGCTGCACGTGGGATGCTAGAAAACATCACGTTTTCATAGACTGAAAAACTTCATATGCAAGTACAAACTTTCTTATAATTTAAACCTAAGAGTGGTATGTTTCAATTATGCATGTATCCGAGCAACTGAATACCATACTAGAATTTACATTTTTAAAAATTGTGTCATAAAAATGAAGAATACTGAAAAATGACATAGGAAAAAAATTTGCGGGGTGTATCGGAACTCTTAGTTCTGTTGTTCCAGTTCAAACTTATTTAAAGGAAACTGTTTGAAAAACCAAGATTCTAACCCCAATTTCTCTAGTGAGGACAAGAACAAGGATTTATTATTATTACTGTTTATCTCTTCTCGTGAGCAACTGGATCATAGAATGACAGAAAGTTGCAGATTTCAAAAGATTTTTGCTCCAGGAGACTTCTTTTTACCAAAAATAGATGGGGGAAAGTCATACAGACTTTATATAGCAAAAGTCCAGCATACAGACAGTGATGAATAACTGGGAAAATCTTACAGGAAAATCCCTAGAGCCCAGAGATTTCAAGAAACTAAAGAAAAAGCAGTGTTCATACCAGAAGATGTTATGAAAAAACTTAAGTCAAGCCACAACTGCTAGTTTTAAGGCCAAGTACATATTTGTGGACGATATGAGTGACTTCAATTTATATTAAAGTTTTTTATTTTAATTCGAAAGTATTTCTTTAAATTAATTTTAATTTTTCATAAGTTCAAAATTATTTTTAATTCTGGCAAATTATAAACCTTTACTGAGAAAGATAATAAACTTTTATTTAACAGTTATTATCAGTTCTTATTCTCCCCCATCAATGTTACTCATGTTTGTTAGACCTATTACAGGTTAAATGGAAACAATAAAAATTTTAACATTTGTTCCGATTGACCCCTATCAGCGGGGTGATTCGGAACACCCCTAAATTCCTATATACAGGGTGTCCACTCCAATCGTGGACCAATAGCTAATTTCTAAACCGTTAGAGATAAGCATATAGTTGATTTAGGAAAAAATCTCCAAATTATGAAAGGAATTTTGGGTCTATTCAATGTTTTTCAAAAAATTAAATTTTGAAGGAGTTACGAAATTTAAATTTTTATACAGCCCCCCAGTCCTATCAATCATATTTAGTAAAACATTCTTGACACTGTAACGTTTAAAACTAAAAAAAAATCACTCCTCTACCACAAAAATTGACCGAGTTATGACGTTTTGAAAAATCAAGATTTTGCATTATTTCATGACGTCATCGAGCGATCGCTTAAGGGACCGTATGCGAAATCCTTCAAAATCTTGATTTTTCAAAACGTCATAACTCGGTCAATTTTTGTGGTAGAAGAGTGATTTTTTTTAGTTTTAAACGTTACAGTGTCAAGAATGTTTTACTAAATATGATTGATAGGACTGGGGGGCTGTATAAAAATTTAAATTTGGTAACTCTTTCAAAATTTGATTTTTTGAAAAACATTGAATAGACCCAAAATTCCTTTCATAATTTGGAGATTTTTTCCTAAATAAACTCTATGCTTATCTCTAACGGTTTAGAAATTAGCTATTGGTCCACAATTGGAGTGGACACCCTGTATATATCAATAATAACTGTTCGAAATGTTTTGTCTTTGCTTGGAATATCAAAAGCAAAGTAAAACCGAAATTTTTACCCAAAAAATCAAATTAAAAAAAAAAAAAACTTTTAACTACTTTTTTTACAATTAAAGCTGAAAAGTGTTCGATTCACCCCATTTTACGGTACTCCCAAATTTAGTTAGATACTCACTTGGGACTTGCACTCCATAAACGACGCAGGACACATGACCGAGGGCTCTGCTTGTCACGTTCTCCACCTCTCCCGTAGACACGTTCTCCCCCCTCCAGCGAAAGGTGTCACCCGTTCGATCCACGAAGTACAGGTAGCCCTCCTCGTCCATCATCAGGATGTCGCCTGAAAAACATCAGTACATAAACTTAAAATGTGATCTACAGTTTGTTAAGACTTTAAAAACACATACAACCTTATTGGTTGGTTTGGTTGTATGGTTTTATGGCACAAGAGCCTTAATAGATGCCTTAATAGAGCCTGTGGCAAACGATAGTTCCAAACAACCTCACATCATAAGCATAGAAGTTTTATCAAAACTTGCAATGAACTCATGAGAAATTTGGTATGGTTAATTGTTGATGAACTGTAATCCGTTATTTCATCTCATTTCACTAGATTACGAAGTTGTCAGAGAAGTCTGACCCGGATGGGAAGGCCCCAGGGTCGAATCCCTATTCGGGCATGGATGTTCTTTCTCTTTCTTATTCTTCCTGTGTGTTAATGTTTTGTTTTGCTGTGAATGCTTGCCTACACAATAAAACGGGTTAATATGGCATGCGTGTACTGTGGAAGTTGGACATCACATCAAATTACGGTGCAAAGTTTGAAAACTGAAGCTTAGTTGGAACTTCAGGTTGGAACTCTGGTTCAGTTGGAAAACTGAAGCAGAGCACCCAAAATTACCAGCCTAGCTGGCACAAGACAACAACAACTAAATAATATAAAATAGTTCAAAACACTTTTTTTTTTCGGATAAAAAGAATTAGCATGATTTCATATCCCTGGGTGGCTAAAAAATTTGTCGCAACTTCTTTCTAAATGGAACTTACCAGAGAGAAAAGCCGCATCTCCCTTCTTGAAACAGTTCGAGACAATCTTCCGCTTAGTGGCGCTCTGATCGACGTAGCCGTCGAATGAGTTGATGGGGTTGTTTTGAACGATTTTGCCAACCATCTCGCCTGGTTCACCTGAAATACACACAAACAATATCATATGTTAATATACGTTCATGACGTCAGTAAAATGTGTATACTCTTTGCACACGTCCTTACGTGGGGGAGTGTACAGATTTCAAAAGCTATTTGTTTCATTCTTAATAGGCTATTTTCAAAGACTTTCTACGTCATTATTACCGAACAACTTTCCTTATTGAGGAAATCCTTTTACCTGGTTTGCAGCGGATGCAGAGCCCTTGCTCGTTCCTGATGGGCTCGCCCGTTTCCGGATTCACTTTAATGAGGTGCACGGGATACAACTTTTGAAAAGTCCTAGAGATGAATCCAACGGCTCCCACGCGACCGAACATGTTCACTGCAAGGTACAGGCACGAGGAAGTTAAAAATGAACCAAACATACACAAGATACAAAATGTACATGCAACTCCTCCATTCGGTTGGAGCTATTCAGATGGTGATCAATAGTGACAACTTTCTATACTTGTGTAATAAATATTTCTATATTACAAGAAATCACATTAATGCGGACAGAATTTCTACCCGCAATGAAGAGGGTTTGGTCAAAACAAGCCACAAATTTCTACGGTGCAGATGGTTGCTCTGCCAGTTTTTAGCCTACTTTCCGTTAAAAATAAAAGAGACGAAAAAAGTATTAAAAGTGGTTTAATGCATCTAAAAAATATCGTTAAGTCCAAAACAAAGTCAAAAAGAAACAAAGAAAAAATGAAACAAATATCGAAAAATTAAAAATTTGAAAGTAGGGTATTGAGATGGGGAATTTGTGTGTCGGTCGGTCGGTCTGTCGGTCGGTCGGTCTGTCTGTCCCCCCCCCCTAATAACTTTTGAATGAACATTCCAATTTGAACAAAATTTTTTTTGTTGGAAATATCTCGGCGAGTACAGCTCATTCCCATATTTGTTTTTTCGATTTGAACAATTTTTGGTTCAACTTTGAACCGTTCAAACAACCTGTCCCGCGATACTAACTTTTTAGTTAACAGTCCGATTTGAACAAACTTTTTTTTGTTCGAAAGATCTTTTCAAGGATACTTCATTCCCGTATCTACATTTTCGATTTGAACAATTTTTCGTTCAACATTGAACCGTTCAAACAAGCTGTCACCCCTAATAACTTTTGAGTGAACAGTCCGATTTAAACAAACTTTTTTTTGTTCAAAAGATCTCGGCAAGGATACTTCATTACCGTATTTAAATGTTAAATTTGAACATTTTTGGTTCACATTGAACATTGAACCGTTCAAGCAACATTTCCCCACCTAATAACTTTTGAGTGAACCGTCCGATTTAAACAAACTTTTTTTTGTTCGAAAGATCTTGTCAAGAATACTTCATTCCCATTTTTAAATTTTCAATTTGAACACTTTTTCGTTCAACATTGAACGTTCAAGCAACCTTTCCCCACCTAATAACTTTTAAGTGAACCGTCCGAATTGAGTAAACTTTTTTTGTTCGAAAGATCTCGGAGAGATTCATTCCCATATTTCACTTTTCAATTTGAACCATTTTTCGTTCAAT
Organism: Uloborus plumipes; assembly: GCA_038373865.1. Classification (NCBI taxonomy): domain Eukaryota; kingdom Metazoa; phylum Arthropoda; class Arachnida; order Araneae; family Uloboridae; genus Uloborus; species Uloborus plumipes. Next base: position 27,281 of record JAXGGA010001434.1, read on the forward strand.
GATGAACCGTTCAGAAAAATTTTTAACATGAGCGCCTACAGGGAAATTTAAATTGAATGTTGATTCTGAACTTAAAGGCAGATTTCCTTCAAAGAAAGATTTCCTTGTAAGAAAATGGTCTGATAAAAAATGTATGTAAAGTACTTTTCTGAAAAATCTTCTGTGAGGACTGATTCCGACTCCGACTCCGCAAACATGGCGGAAATGCAGGCTCTGAAAAAAATGACTGACTGGGAAGACGATTTTTTGTTTATTTATTAATTTTTTTTGTTTAATTTATTATTATTATTTTTTTTTTTTTTTTTTGCAGATGATTTTTTTTTTTTGTTTACAAAAATTTTTCATTCACGAGAGCATTTTATTCTTTATTTATATTTAACAACTGGCAACGAATTAAAAATAAAATTCGAGACATTTTTTTAACGAAAGAGGTTTTTTTTTTCTTTCTTTGACAAAATGTGTTTTGATGTTCTTTGTACTTTTATTTTATTTAGTAATTTTTTTTCTTTTGAAAACGATTGTGAAATTTTTCTACGGAAGAACTGTAACAGTTACATTCTTTAAAAGGTGCGACAAAACTTTATTTACTCGTTTATTTACTTTTTACGTGTCCATTTCATCTGATGAGAGGGGTATATTTTGCTTTTAGAAATCAGCTTTAAGTGCTATAAAGGTATGTTTGACATAATGTTCAGTTTCAGATATTCAAGAGAATATTGATCAGATGCTACAATGCCGATGTCGATGTACGGGAAAGTAGGCTCGTTTAGTTCTTGACAGAACTTCTTGTTAAAAGTATATGCATGCTAGGATACGCGATATATCTTTAACACAAGGGTTCTAGAAGCGGGTTTTAAGCTTCGAAACGTGAATTTATACCCTTTTGCTTCTCACTGTATCAAATGTTGTTCATATTTACACTGTACGCTTAACTATTATTAGAAACTGGATTGCTCATTGAAATTTTTTTTAACCTAAACAAACTAGAGGCTTTCTTTGCCTTCTAGACTGGTGCAGAATTTTTTTTTGTAAAGAAGCTCTTTAAAGTTGTGCTTTTAAAACTTTCATAAATAATTTAAACACAGCTAATGACAGGTATATAAATAAGCCAATGTACTTCCAAATGGAACTATGTTCAAAAGTACATAAGTGAATACGACCATCTTAAGGCTCAGTTATGCATACTATCTCAAAACTAGTATGTCATTAAAATGAGCGCGTCGTAATCAGACAATGTCTCAAAGAAGTTTTACTAATTAATTTAATTATTTCGAACTAGTTGTATGTTAGTAAATATAACTTGATGCAAGCAAAACCCCGAAGCGTGTGGCATCACTTGAGAGTTGAAAACATTTTAAGGCCAGTTATTTCAATAAGTTTCTATTCAATTTTGTGCTTCCTTGAGAAATTTAAGACAAAACCCCAGAGATATTTTCTTTATCATACATATTGTTCGAGTGAGAAAACAGTTTATAAAAACTTAAAGGCGTCGCGAAAACTTTTTTTTTTTTTTTTCAATTTATCACTCCCCCCCCCCTATCTCGATGAAATACTGGATTCACCAAACTCAGATGCAATAGGTATAATAATAATGAATTCGTAAAAGTTTAGCTCACCTAAATTGGCGTTGCCTTCCGTGGCCCCATAGATTTCGATGATATGTGGGATATTGAACCTGTCCTGAAACTCCTGCCAGATGTGAGGGCGAAGACCGTTACCAAACATCAGGCGCACGCAGTGCTTCGTCTCTTCTGGACTGCTGGGCTGGTTTAGTAGGTAGCGACACATCTCACCGATGTATTGAGACACCTATGCACAAAAAGTTTGTCGATCAGATGTAGACACTTAAGACAGGGCCGGATTAACACACGGGCCTGTAGGTCCGTGAACCTGGACCCCACAATTTTAGAGGCACTAAAATGGGGTAAATTTCTTTCTTACCTTCTCTCTCTTCTTAGAAACAACTACATCAAAAATGCGTGAATTTTCTTGTGAAAGGGGCACCAAATCCTACCAGGACCAGGTTTACTAGTTTTGCTTGATCGGGACCTGATTTAACAGTCTACGAGATAGCAACGTTTTTGAGTGACGATTTTAAGCCGTCTGGCTTTTTAATATATTTTTTCCTATGCTTTTCTAAGCAGCATGCGGGGTGTCTGGCGGTTGAGAGTGGTTGTGTTTTTTACTGCGCATCACATTTTTGCTTGTAAAAATAGTGATTTTTTAACCATTTTGGGGCAATTAGAAACAAACCTGTCGAAAGTATGTTATGTAATATATCAAAGGAAAGCTCTATTTCTTACCTTCAAAATGGTTTTGAATTTTTGTTCTACTGTAATTCAAAAAGAAGTTGCACGTGAAACCTTTTTTTTTTTTTTTTTTTCGTTTTTTAACAGCTCTGTATTTTGTACAGTTTATGAAGTAGAAATCTAAAACTGGGCAGGATTACTTGTCTTGTCATGTACGTCCTTCACACCAATTTTTGTCCTTCACAACCAAATGGCAATTTTTGTTAAAATCGGAAATGGTGATTTATATTATTTTAACTGTTTTTTCTTCATGATTGATTTGACGTGGAAATTATGACTTAAAAATCTCTATTTTTTTCTAGTACAAGTGGGATATGCGGTAAAAAACGCAACCATTCTCTGTCGACAGACAACCGGCATGCTGCTTAGAAACGCATAGGGAAAGATTAAAGAGCCAGACTTTTTAAAGTTGGTTTTTCGACGTTTCTAGCTCTTGTATTACACAGTGCACCCATATTCATGTGACCACCTGTCAAAAGCTTGAAAAACCACCTTTCGCAGAGCGGACTGCTGCGAGACGTGCAGGAAGAGATTTATTTAGGTCTCTGAAGGTGTTCACTGATAGTTTGAGCCATGCCGACTCCAATGATGTGGCTAGCTGGGCTAGGTTATGCGAATGAGGATCCATGGAGCGAATAACCCGATCGAGATGGTCCTCATATTCTCGATTCTGTTTGAATCAGGAGAGTTTGCTGGCCAGGAAAGAAGGGTAAACTCATTCTGGTGCTCTTCGAACCACACACGTACACTGGCAGCTGTATAGCACTTCGCATTGTCCTGCTGGTAGATGCCATCATCCTGAGGAAAAACATTGCACATATAAGGGTGGACATGGTCCGCAAAGACAGATGCGTACTTGTAGAAATTCATCGTGCCTTCCACAATGAGGAGCGAGCCCAGAGAATGCCAGGAAAATATTCCCCAGCCCATAATGCTCCCGTCTCCAGCTTGGGCCGTTCCAGCAATCGTTTGAGGGTGTTTGGTTTCAGAGGTTTCATGCCTTATACGCCAACGTCCATCTGCCTGATGGAGCATAAAACGTGATTCATCAGTAAATGCTACCTGATGTCACTCAATAAACGTCCAGCTGCGGTACTGGCGTGCAAATTCCAGGGTTCGTCGTCGATGGACAGTAGTCAGCATAACTGCATGAACCAGTCTTGTGCTTCGGGAGCCCAGACGCAGCAACGTCCACTAAATAGTAGTTTGGTAGATGATGTTGGTAGCCCCTTGGTTCATCTGGGGGGTCAGTTGCTCAACGGTAGCCCGTCTATCAACCCGAACGCATCTCCGCAGCCGTCGTTCGCCTCTGTCACCTCTATGGCTCCTGGTGCACCACATTTTCCACGTCGCTAATTTTTGACAGTCCCATTTTGCCATGCACGGTACACTTTTACCACGATGGCAAGCGAACAGCTCAAAAACTCAGCCATTTTGGAAATGCTTCTACCCTTGGCCCAAAAGCCAACGATTATGCCCTTTTGGACGTCGGATAAATCGCCTCGTTTTTGCATTACGCCAATGATAGAAATGGTTTCCAATGCCCTCACACACCCTTTTTACACCCCCAACTGCATTGTGCTACCAAGTGCTTTTTGTGATAGGTAATTTGACGTCGACGTCGAAAGTACGTCGTGGTCACATTAATGTGAATGGACTGTGTATAAGTAGTACGTATTATTCATATACGTCGTGGTCACATTAATGCGACTGGACTGTGTATAAGTAGTTCACTGTATAAGTAGTATTATTCATATCTGAAAGGACAAGCTTTGACTTTAAGAAAGACCTTGCTTCAGGTAATAAATGGAGAGAGAAGTGTTATAATGCTGCTTAGGTTATTTGAGCTATGACCTTGACAATGTTTTCTTCTCAGAGGAGTTCACAAGATTGCTAAATCTTAGACTTGGAAATGAAGGTGTCGTGAACACGACTCGTAATAACTCTCAGAGTGTCTACAACGGATTAAACTAATTGCGAAATTATAAAAGGTCAAGTTCCGGAAAATCGTACTTTTTCTTTGAATTTTCCAATGAATTAAGAAAATGTTAACCATGCTGGCGGATTGATCTTTAATCGTACGTATTTAAATGCGCTTTCGTAATGGAAATGAGTTGGCCCTGCTTATGTAGATGAAAGACCTGTCTAAAAAACATGGTAACATGTGAAAACAGGGCGGAATCTTTCGTTTTGAAAGTTAAAAAAAAAAAAAAAACTCTGATAGAACCATATGTTATGCTGAAGCAAAAATGTTTATTTTTAATGCCTTTCTGGTAAATTTTTGGCATTCATCAAGGTGCATTAAAATAGGATTAGGGGTCTCTAACATTTATAACCTTTTTTACAAACATGAACAGAAAATTTTAGAGATCAATTTCACTCTAATTGGACGCTTATCAAATTCAAAAATTATTCAGCTTCTTTTAACCCATTTATGCCCAAGTTTTTTTTTAAACAACTTTTTTCAATTTTTATCTGCTTAAAACTCTTACTTGGAATGGTTTACATACATTTTAGGCTTAAAATAGTTCGCCGTTGCCATATTTATTAAGTTATTGAACGTCCTATTTATGAGATATTTTGCCGATATCTCAGTAAAATACGACCTTACTTGACTTTACTTTTGCAAAGTAACATTATAGAAGAAATCTGTAATCAATTTTGAGCAAATCATTTTAAAATAGTTTGATTTTATGAAAAAAAAAGGTCGCAAAAAAAACTTACTTTCTGTGGCTACCCACGCTGGATCATTGCTTGACTGATTTGTCTGAAAATAGCTGTCAATAACTCAACTCTGATATCCAAAGAGTGGCTCTAACTGGTTTTCTCAAGAAGAAGGACTATTTAACTTGTGAAAAACAGCTTTAGTAAAAAGATATACCCATTACAGGTTTTTGTATGCAGTAACTAACAAGCGTCCCGTTTTTAGGACACTGGGAATAAATGGGTTAAATCAACTTTTATGCAACAATAAGATATGCAAATCTTCCGTACACATCATAAAAACTCTACAATACTTTCATACACCGACGAAGCGATGTGTGCAGAGATGTTTCTCAGGAGGTGCAAAAAAGGGCTCGAAAGAGCATTGTTGGCAATGAAACATTTTTAGGAACGTAACAAAAACATCAAATGTACAGAAAATAACAACGTTACGAATGCACAATGTGCATTTGTAACGTTGTTATTTTCTGTACATCTATAGCACAAAGGTATTTGTAAACTGTAAAAACATCAAATGTTTGGCATGTAGTTAGAAGAAATTATAGCAGGTACACCACTACTATGTGAGATTATTATCATTCTGTCATGAAATGCGCCTGAAAGTTTCTGCACAAGGTGTCCTAATACCGTTTTTCGCAGAAGTTGATTCGAAATGTAAAGCAACAAGTAAAACGCAACATTTAAAAATTTACTGAAGGGCACAATCGAGAAATATATTCATAACAGTATCTGCCATGCTGAGCGCAAAAGTCGTATCTGCAGAGGAGTTCAAAATGAGAAATTGCCGTTTAAAGTTTTACTCCTCAATGTATTTGATTCAGATGCAACTTTAACAGATATATTTCTTAAATATTTCTTACAGATAAATGACCGCAAAACATTGTATTTAGGTGAAGTATGACAAAGAACTGCCTGGTGACCATAACTCAACTTTGATAAAAAGAGCAGATACGAATTTTATGTACAGCACAGCAGAGTTGATGACCAAACGATTCTCTTGAAACTGTTGGTGATTACTCTCACTCACCGTAGCTCCATGTTTCGCAGCCTCCTTCCAAAAGTTGGAGGCAGAAAACTTGTTCCGTATGATCATCTTGCCTCCGAAGACCAGAACAACGGATACGAAGACCAGGCCTCCTGCAGTGTGGTACAGGGGCAGAGGGTTGTAAAAAGTCTCGAAGTCTTTGAGCTGAGTCACATATTGAGCTGCACCACAAATCCACAGGCACCTAAAAGAGGAATTGCCTAAGTATCTTGCATTTCAGGGAAGATAATTATTATTATTTATTTATTATTTTTTTTTTTGCAGTTTGATGCATGTTCTTAGAATTGCTACACATTTTAACAGTATTAAGACAAAATGAGCTGTTTGGGAACAAATGTTACCACAGATGAATATGCAAATCACTAACTGTGCACGCAAAGGAAACACCAGACTCTCCTTCCCAATTTTGACTAAGAATAGGAATTCCTTTCTTTCCATTTTAGAAAATGGATGTGTTTAATCGTTCGTTTATTGAAATATCCTTATCAGAACTTAGCTAATTATTTTCAAAACATTTGTTTGCGTAAGAACTTAGCCAACCGTTATTATCTCCCGTTACAAAAATATTTCTTTTTCAAGGGGGCTACTAATTGTGATGTCCATTTTGGGCCCTATGAGCAACTGGAATCGCTCAAACTGTATGACGTAATTCACAAAAGAATACGCTAGCCAGAGCCCCACAGGGAGCCCTAAAAGGTCACACAGCAATAGGCACCGGGCTGAAAAAAGTGTGACTGTTAATTATTTTTGATTATCAATTGACAAAAATAAAAGAGAACCATGGCACTGGATCTGGCTAGGATATAGCATCTAACCCGTAAGAGTAAGTGCTCAGGAGCCATTACACCTGCTCTTGTATCATTTCTAGGAAGCACCAGAGAAAGCTCGAATGGTTTCAACAAATCGTCAAACATCTGCGGAATTTACTTGCTACTATGAAATAGAGAGGTTAGCATGCTTGTTTATTATAGATAAGCAAATAAATCTTGAAATCAATTAAATGGCTGTACCTGCTGTGTCGTATAATAGCTGCCTTGGGAAGACCCGTTGTTCCAGATGTATAAATATAAAGGAGTTTATCTGTAAATACAAAATAAATACATTAATACGTAGAAAAAATTTCAAAGGTACTCCGTTTTATAGTACTGCTTAAAGATTGCGTACGGTACATTTGTGTATAGTTTTAATGACTTTAACAATTCGAACTTTTTAAAACCATGGTAAATTTTTTTTCAGGTATGGAAAAAAGAAAAGAAAACTGTCGCTCTTACTGTTTAGCAAAACTTGACGACAAAGCATGTCTTCTAAAAAAGCGCATTTTCAGCAAAAATTGTTTCAGCCGAAAATTGAGATAAATATAGATTTTGATAAATGTACCTTTTGTTAACCCATTAATCCCTAGCGTCCCTTTTTAGGGACGGTCCAAAAAAGGGTCTGAATTTCCCCAAAATGAACATTTTAACCAAATAATAGTGTTCAATTAGTACCTTGGTGTTGTTTCAATTCGTTATTAACAGATTGCAGCACATAACCATTGTAAAGTGCGTTCTGTAGCAGTTTTAATATGACCTTTGTCAAAAATGACATCGTTCACAATCTCAAGAAAAAAAAGCTAAGTTTTCAAAGTCATTCCCAGCTTCCCAGTTTATGTTGATTGCTGATTTTATTTCTTCTTATAAAATGTCTATTTAAATATTATATATTAGTCAGAAAAAAAATAGTAAAAAAAGTATATACCCTCTGGGGTCTATCGTAACTTTTGAGGGACGATTTTTCTTTCCTTAATAAAAAGATTATTTTCTACATAGTATTTTTTTTATTATTTTTCCTGTTCATTAAACACTGTTTGTAACCAGTATGCAAAATATCTTTGGAAAAAAAAATTCAGGCATTAATGGGTTAAGAAGATATGTCGTTGCGACGATGAAAACACATAAGTGTAGTTGAAAAGTGAAAAAAATACTGTTTGACTACTGATAAGATGGAAAGGCTAACATCCAGTTTACAGGCGGAAAGAACGCATCTATTAGTTTGCAAGGATGCCAGTTTTTGCAGTTGTTGTGTTTGCTTCTAAACTAAGCAGAGTCTCATCGATTTGAGCGAAACACTCCCATTAAAATTCTTTTCCTCCCATTATTCAGATAGACTTATCTTTATTGACTGCTGGCCAACTAAATCGCAAACTTGTCCAGACAGCAATTGAACTGCTGTTCAAAGATCATGAAATTCCTAATAATTTTTCAAGAATGAAGTGCTAGTCATTTATAATGCTCCTCTGGTAAGTTGCCCTCCGACATTGACAATGTTTGCCTCTTTTTCGGGTAATAGGAAAGGTCAATAGCTTTGGATTGATTTGGGTTACTTTTGCAGTCGTATTGAAGTGTTGCAACTAAAATTCACGGCAATTAGCCTTTACTATTACCCGAAAAAGAGGTAAACATTGTCAATGTCGGAGGGCAACTTACTAGAGGAGCATACACTAGGTGGCCAAAAGTATCCGGACACTTTCAAAAATTTACATTTTTAGATATAACTCGAGAAATAAGTGATCAATTGTTCTTTAACTTTAGTCATACAAAATATATTCTTCACCGAACATTTCCAAGTTGAAATTAAATTACCCTTGCATTTGGGGGATGATAAGAAGGGGGTCGAAAGAAAAACCGCTTTTTGACCATAACTCTTTGAAAATAGCTCGGAATAAGCTATGCATTTCAGTAATTAATTAGCATACTATGTATAATTACTGTACAAATTCAAATGAGCGTACCACTCTTACTTCCGAAGATATGAAACATTTTTTTAAAAACGGCAATTTTATTTGAAGGGTTTTTGCTCATAACACGCAGAGTTTTTGATCAAACCTTATCAAAACTTCCGGAAAGATGGCAAAATACAAGAGAAAGAACATACTAAAACGATTTTTAAAAATATTAAAAATCCGATGAGATATGAACGTTAAAAGGAAATAATTTTGCACGGCGCATGCGCGAAAGACAGAAATTTATAACTACAAAAATATTGTAGCCTGGTGTATACTGCATCTTATAAAAAAAGTTCCAGTTGAATATCGTAAAAATTGAAAAAGATATCAGCGATCTAGTGAGCTGTAATTCATTCATTTGCAGTCAATTCATAAATGGAGAGGGGTTGTTCACAAATAGTGTGGGGACAATCGAGAATATTTTTCAATGTTAAATTGTATACTGTTTAAAAATTTATATTTGGCATAGAAGTCACATTTCGCCCATTCGGCCAAAAAGACCTTATAAGTAGGTGGCCAAAAGTATCCGGACACCCCCTGAAACGTTGATTTTGAACGATGACGAAATAACCTTTATTTTAAAAATAGCTCTTTGTGGACAGACCCTCACTATGTATGTATTGTCTGCGAATGAATGAAATACCGCTGAAGCTAGTGAATACACTAGACCGCTGATATCTTTTTCAATTTTCATGATATTCAACTGGACCTTTTTTTATAAGATGCAGTATATACCAGGCTACAATATTTTTGTAGTTATAAATTTCTGTCGTTCGCGCATGCGCCGTGAAATTTTTTTTCCTTTTAACGTTCATATCTCATCGGATTTTTAATATTTTTAAAAACCGTTTTAGTATGTTCTTTCTCTTGTATTTTGTCATCTTTCCTGAAGTTTTGATAAGGTTTGATCAAAAACTCTGCGTGTTATGAGCAAAAACCCTTCAAATATAATTGCCGTTTTTTAAAAAATGTTTCATATCTTCGGAAGTAAGAGTGGTGCGTTCATTTGAATTTGTATAGTAATTATACATAGTATGCTAATTAATTACTGAAATGCATAGCTTATTCCGAGCTATTTTCAAAGAGTTATGGTCAAAAAGCGGTTATTCTTTCGACCCCCCTTCTTATCGTCCCCCAAATGCAAGGGTAATTTAATTTGAACTTGGAAATGTTCGGTGAAGCCTATATTTTGTATGACTAAAGTTAAAGAACAATTGATCACTTATTTCTCCAGCTATATGTAAAAATGAATTTTTGAAAGTGTCCGGATACTTTTGGCCACCTAGTGTATTATATACCCTATACTGTGTATTGGCTTTTTTTTAATCACTCGGAAAGTCACAGCTTTGAAATATTCTATCCCACTTAAGAAATACTATGTTTCCCCGTATTCTGCTCCAATATACATACGCGCACGCATTTCCATTTAAAATGAAAAACTTGCGTTTTTTAAGTAGCATGTTGAGACATGTTTAGATTTCCTAACAATTCAAAAACTTTTGTGTCTGGTCAGACTCCAAAATACTGTTATTTTGATAAATATTAAGATTTCACCATTACCTTTGATGTAATAAAAGCAGATTTTAATTTTTGAGGGAAAAGATTCTTTTTCGTTAGAAATATTCAAAAGGAGTGCCTCTTGACTCGATTACATAAACTCTGACTCGCATCGTCATGCGCTAAATGACCTTGCACACAGCGTGGCTCACGTGGCCTTGGCTGGAAAGGGTTGTACAGCAGAATCATTTGTCTAGAAGGGAATTTATGGGTAGGATCCATTAAATAAGGCGTTCAGAGCTAAGAACTAAAGTGAACTGAGTCCACTGTTGACTGTATCCACTTTAGCCCTGAACGCTTCATTCGACACAAAGCATTTCGTGCTCTTGTTGTGTGAGTCATTCAGAGCTGAAGTGAATCAGGTCGTTTTTGATCCACTTCAGCTCTGAACGCCTCATATGGGTCTTTAGAATATCGTTACACTTCTAAAAACCTCCCTGTGCATTGCACAAATTGTTCAGAAAGAACAAAAAGAAAAAAAAAACTCTTTCACTTTGAATTTTCTTAATTTGAAATTTGGTTCCAGTTTTCATTTTACAGTAATTGACGCAATGAATTAGCTTTGATATTTATTTTCAAAAGAGTTTTTTTTTCGTAATCTTTCACGTACTTATTTTCATATTGTATAATTGAGAAGTAGTTTATTTTATAAATATATCGCATACATAGAATGAAAAAGACACCCGTATTTATTTTTTAAAAAAAGCTGTTCGTTAAATCAATTTAGCAGTTTTCAAATTTCAAAATTCCTTTCCATGGGTCCAATAAATATGCAAAAATCTGCTATTTAGCAATGCCTATTAACTCCAGGGGGCTAAACTACAAGGGTCAGCTGTATGCGTAAGGCATGCTAAAGTCGCATTTAATCAAGACCCCTGCCCCTCCCCCCCCCAAAAAAAAATTGAGTTGTTCTCCCCATATTCTACGTGTGCGATATAATGCAACGTGAACTTTTGAGTTTCAGAATAATACACACGGTTTTACGGGACTAATTTTCAATATGAAATTACTCCTGAATCAATGCGACAGTGAGCAAAAGTTTGTCCAGAATTAAATGAGAGAGCTTTCCTGCATATCATAGGTTGCTAACAGCAACCGTATTCCTCCCTCTATCTCTCTCACTCGATGGGCAAGAATTCCAAATGAATTCAAATATTTCCTCTTAAGAGATGAAATAATTTGAAAAGTAAACATGACTTAAGTGCAAAAAAAGTACTTAAATTCATTCTCACAAAATTAATAGTCATAATGTTTCAGAAATTTCAAACCATTATTTCGATTTTTTTAAAGTCTAGAATGCATAAAAATCGAGATTTTTTTTCTCAACATATAAGTGGGAAAAATGGGAGAACCAATTACGCAAATGAACTGCAACTAACAAAATTCCCTAAAATAAAATAAAATAAAATAAGAAATATGTCAAAACAATGCTATATAATAGACGCTAATTTTAATCATTTAGTATAAAAAAACAAAATAATTTTATCCAAAAGATTTGTTGAACTTGAATCAATTTAAAATAAATAAATAAATAAAACTATAAATAAAATAAATAAACAAAAAAATCTATTCCAAAGAATTTTTGCTTTTACTTTTGAATCGTTCAGAGACAAAATAGAACAATTAAGATTTTAAAATTCATACTGCAAATAAAGATACGTAACAATAATCACTTAAAAAATAAAATCGTTTGTAACTTTCAAACATTTTGAATTCGATTCATTTTGATTCAGGCAACCAATTTTTATCAATGTTAAGTCTACTAGAACCAGCATTTTGATTTTTATTTATAACTCCCTTACTTTTGAAACAAAAAAAAAAAAAAAATCCAAAACCAAATTCAGAATCTCTACTTTTTTCTCAAATTTTCTGTGCCGAAAATTAATTTTCAGTGATGTTGGTTTTTTAGATAAAAGAGTTTGAATCTCCCCGAAAGGGATATTAAAAAAAATTTAATTGTTCACTAAGTGCACTTAAAATAGCTAATAAAAATATACTGTTAATGATATTTATCGGTCAAGTTTTCCGTCACAAGTTCTTTTCAATAAAATTTAGAAAATTTGTTTTTTACTTGTTGATCTATATATACTTTAAATTTTCTCGTAAGACCTACTGTCAGTTTTTTTTTTTTTTTAACAGTTCACAATTAAAGGTAAAATTATTCAAATTAAAAAAAAAAGTGACATTTGGAAGTAAGGTGTTATGAACCTCACCGTTCATCATATCTTTCGAACGAAAAAAAAAAGTTCGAATAGGACTACTCCTTTAAAACTTATGAGGAAAAGGGATAGATAGATATACAGATTAACATTTCCTTCAAGTCAACACCCTAATTTGATTTTTTTATTTTTCAGTATTTGTATTTAATTATTTTGCTTATTTATGACCTTTTTTTCAACGATATTTTTACCCTCGATGCTTTGAATCTCATTTCATGCTTTCTTTTTCCTCTCTTTTCTTTCTTTTCTTTGTTTTATTTTGTTTTCTTTTTTTTTTTTTGTGGGGGGGGGGGGGTTCGAGAGTGTAACAATGATATGTTATTTTCCTAGCATCGATACTACGCTGGCAGAGAAACAACTTGTACGTTATTCATAATTCATTTAATGCTCCAAATTAGGCTGAAAATGGAATGTATTTGTATCAGATAGCGGGTTTTGAGAGTGCAACGATGACAAGTTGTTTTCCTTGCATTGATACTACCCTGATAAAGAAACAACCTGTACAGAACTCGTTTCTTTTGCGCGAAAATAGACCGTAAATTATATATACTGCAGATAGTCGGTTTTGGGAGTGCAACGATGACATGTTGCTTTCCTTGCATTGATACTACGCTGGCAGAGAAACAACTTCTACAGAACTCATTTCTTCTGCGTGAACGTAGGCTGAAAATGGGATATACTGCAGTTAGTAGGTTTTAGGGGTCGAACGATGATATGTGGTTTTCCTTGTATTAACTCTGTATAGACAACTTTGTAGTACCCGTCTCTTTATCGCGAATAAAGGTTTTATACATATGAAGAAATCATGTTTTGTAATGTGTTCTTGCTAAATTACTATTCACTAAGAACGAAAATGCATTGTATTACACTTAAACTGTATTTTAATTGATTGTATTTAATGTTTAGATAAGCACGAGTGAGAGAATCACTTGATTTTAAGTTTATAAAATTTCTAAATCATGTTTTATCCAAGCACCTACCACAGGGCTACTAAGTCCGTCTTTTGCCCCAAACAGAGGAGAGGTTCCCCTACTATTTGCACTAAATATCTATACATTTTCAATTTTGACACTTACATCCCTTTCCTTCCCACTGCCTATAATCATGTTTCAATTTAGTCATAGTTTTAATGTCATGGGAAGGGAGGGGAAAGGAAAAAAAAGGGGGGAATGTCTAAGTAACGATTTTGCACTTGGTAAGTTAAAACGCGTGCATTTTCTTCATTCAATAAATCATGATCATAAAATTTAAAAAAAAAAAAGAAGAATTCTGAATGGTCCCGGATAAACTTCAAAGTTTATAGTCCGCACACGAATAATCAGCAGTGTACTGTATTTGAAAATATGGTTTATTGGCCACTGCAAAACATAAATTGTTGTTTCTACAGTTTAATATTGAAAGCGGAGGTTACAGTTTAAAGCTAAAAGCGAAATAATAAGCTGTAAAACTACCTATTTTACAGTTTATTACTGTAAAATTAGCAACTTTACAGTTTATTACCATAAAATTAGTTGCATTATACTGTAAAAAACACAATGTATAACTGGCAGCAGATGTTCTAGTTTAAAACTGTGAAATGCACAGTAAAAAATTGTAAAACTAGCAATTTTGCAGTTTAGTACTATAAACTAGCAATTTTAGTTTACTAATATTAGCAACTTTACAGTTTATTACTGCAAAAACAACAGTGTAATACTAGCAGAAGAGGTTCCAGTTTAAAACTACGAAATGCACAGTAATAAACTAAAACTAGCAATTTTACATTTTTTTTTTTTTCTAGCAGAAGCTCTTGAACAAAGTTCATTGTCTCGAGTGTGCATGCACACACTCAACACAGTCCCATGGAGTGAGATACATCATAAGAAAAGAGTAACTGCAGTAACTTTAGAACTGCAGTTCAATCAACCCTATTTAACTTTCATATTATTTTTACATGTTTGGATGTTACGATTTTACAGTTTATTATTGTAAACTAGCAATTTTTGTTTACTACTGTAAAATTACAATTTAGTACTATAAAAAAACATTCATATTTTTCAGTGTAATATGTTTGTCTACTCGGAATCGTTTCACTCTGAACCACACAGAAATAAAAACCAACGATTTCATGAGAATTTTTTTACCTTCAAAGTTTATCTTGATATCCCGCAGAGGTTCTTCACTCGGAGAAGATTCCTCTAACAGCGTGTCCAGGTTTTTTGCCGTGATATCACTGGTGGCAGAGCTCCGGGCGTTGAAGCAGTAGTAGTCTATGGTATCTTTATGTTTTAAAAATGTTATAGCATCTTTGACAGCTAGAAAAGAGAGAAATTTACTGTTTTTGGAGTTCATGCACAAATATATATGTCCTGTACCTGGAAAGTAATTAAGTTATTTTTTTCCTTATTAATCCACCAAGGAGACTGCTGGGCAATTCCATGCAAGTGTGGAAAAGCGTTGAAAAAATTAAACTCGAGTAATGTGACTGTTCTGCATATTTTTTGGTTTAAAAATGTTAGAAGTTTCTTATTTATAACAATTTTTGATAGGAATGTAGTTTTTTAGTTTCGGCAATACTTTGAAGTTGGTATTAGAGTATTTTATTTTCAGTGAAGCAAATGGTCAAACTTTCAACATTGATAAGTATCAATTTTTTCCATTAGATAAATGTGACAAAGGAAGATTGTTGTTTATTACACTTTAAATTAATATTGTGAATTGATGAAACAAGTGTTTTCAATTTAATTAAGTGATTTATGTCAATTTCAAAAAGGCACTGTTCTATGTAACGTAAGTTACCAAAAACATGTTAAAGTTTTTACAGCAAATAAAGAAAGGGTAATACAATGTTAACTATGTTATATTTTCTATCTTATAGATGTGTACTAAGCAAATAACAGTACTTTTCTTTTCAATATTGTTTATTTAATTTTTTGTGCTACAATCAAAACGTGTAACGTAAGTTACCCACATATGCAGATAACGTAAGTTACCTTAGTAGAACTTCAATACTTGTGTTTCGAAATAAAGTAAATTGTAAATAAAACCTATGTGGTTAATAGAAGCAATTTATTCAATAATTCTTTTAATTGTACAACTGTATTTACTTAATTTAGATTACTCATATTTCTTAAAATGTCTGCTTTTTTTAATAAGATTATAATACACCTTTATTATAAATTACATGCTTCTTTTTGGCTATTAAGATATTAATTCTCTTTAAACAATATCACTGCATTCAGATTATTTAGCAGGTAATGTACTATGAATTATTCAAAAATGACTTCTGTTATGATTTAAAGTTATCAAATATGTTTTGGAAAAAGAGCTAATGTTTAGAAAAGTGCCAATTTGAGTCCCAAGTGAATTTTCACCAGCATTTCAATAACTAGTTAAAAAAATAATTTTCCCCAGAAAGAAGATAAGTTTTTCTTTCATTTCATCTAATAACATCAGAATTTTTTTTTTTTTTTCATCAGAAAATATTGTGTTTATACATCAAAAATCAAATCGGTAACGTGTCCCAAGTAGCAAAGCTTAGCATGCAAACAGGTCATGCGCACTTTCTTACTTCCCAAAAAAACGCACTTGCACAAAAAACGATTCTATTTTTACCCCTTTGTTAATATTTTACTTCATTTTTGTTTTAATCGATTTCTGATTTTCTAGCTGATGCGAAATAAGCGTGTCCCAAGTTCCGCCGTCAGAGTGGTAACAATAACTTCCGATCTATGTTTAGGCTCCCAAAATCATTTCCTGCACCTATACCACGTGATACTGAGTACCTGGTGGAAAGTTTTATCGAATTGTAATTAAAAATTTGCATTTCTGCATCTAAAATTGTAGGTAAGATTGTTTAAAGTGATTTTATAAAATGTGTGTCATTTGAGTCATCAGATCGGTAACACGCTCTAAAATGCGCAGTTTTTATTATTTTAAAAATTATTTTATATATAAGTATAGTCCTTTGTTACAAGTGAAAAAACCACGTGTTTGATTTTGGTTTAGTGCGATCGACTCGGAAATAAAAAAAAAACTTTGTCAGTTTGTCAGATCGGTAACAGTCAGAGCGGTAACATTGAAAAACAGCAAATATGTTACAGAACTAACCCACACGTTTCAGAATTATAAAAAGCAAAAATCATACTTTAGCCATATATATTGAATATTTTTGTTCTTAAAAAATGAAAAGCAATGAGTTTTAGTACAATTGCTTCATTTGTGGTTTGTATGACCCAACAATAGAATTTAGTAAAATAAGAAAAATTGACACTGCAGAAATTAAGTTAATTAATTATTATTATTTTAATTTATTTATTTATTATTATTATTATTATTTTTTTTTTTGTGCTTCAATTTCTCATAACTTCGCTAAATAACTAAATAATAACTAGCATGCTAAATTTGAATTTCTGATCAAGAAATTAAATTTCCTGCAACTAATTAAAGAAAAGCAAGCAGCAGAGTTGTGTGTTGAAAAAGTTGAAGTTGTGTGTTGTTTTAAAACAAAACAAATGTTTTATTAGCTTGGATTTGGTAATATCATAATTTATTTTATCTAAAAACCTTATCGCTCATTTTTATTTCCAAGAAATGCTTTTTCATAATGAAATTTGATTTTTTTAGCCTAATATATATTTTAATATAATTATCTTAATTCTATGTTAAAAATGCAAGGAAATGATATCATATTTAGAGATGTTAACGAAGACTGAAAGCATAAACTCAAATATGTAGCTCATATTAACATCAGATCTGTAACATTCATCAGATCTGTAACGGCTTAAGTGAGTAATCTAAGGAGGGGGTAAATAACTTCCTTGACCTCCCCCCTTTTATTTTCTTGCATTTAGACCCAATTTAGACTTAAAATCCAATATTAGTTTTTTTCTGCAAAAAAATTTTTTTCCAGAAAACTCCAACTTCAAATTGGCACTTTTCTAAATATTGGCTCAAAAGCAAATATAAAAATAGTTTATCTCTTTCAGTTGAAATATATTTTGTTTTGCATTAAAATGCCACTGAACTCTGCAGAAAAGATGCGCTGTAGAAGGGGTATGAGAAAAGTCATGTGGATATTACAGATTCATAAATAAAAATCACTCTTGATAGTTTTGAAATATGTTAGAAAAAGCAAAATGTATCAAAAAAATTTCTGAAGATCCGCACATTCACAATGACCATTTAAGAACCAGAAATGAACAAAATGCAGGGTTTCGTTTAGTTGTATTTTAAGGAACAAGAAGAAAAAACAGAGATAAAAGCTGGTGACTGGTGTGTGGTGAAGTACGAAAATACATTGTATCCTTGAGTTGTGACGATTATTGAAGAAAACGAGTTTAAATTAAAAGTAATGGCTGCTGTTGGAACCAATCAGAAATGGCCAGAAACGACAGAGGAAATTTATTATAAGAGAAAACATGATTCGATAATAGAATTACCTGAACTTGTAAATACCAGCGGTCAGTATGCATTTAAAAGTCTTATGTTTTGTAATATTTTTGATTGATCATTGAGTTTGCCATTAAATTTCTGTAAAATTAACTCATAATTGTTAATTTTCAGTATTTTGATCTAAACTAAGCTGTAATTTTCTTTCATTAGTTTTTGTAATAAATATATGCTTGTAAGTGAATTTTGTAACGTAAGTTACTGTAACGTAAGTTACCCAGTTAAAAATTCTCATAAAATTCAATTTTTAAAATAAAATTTTAAATTTATGAAAATTTATTCCTATTAAATGTTATAAGAAACTGATAAATTATACTTCAAACAAGAAAACAGCTGTAATAGAGCAGAAATTTGCCTTAGAACCAATTTTCATATTATGCCGTTCCCTTTTTGTGTAACGTAAGTTACTGTCTTATTTTTGACTGCTAAATTTTGTAAAATTTAAGTGCATCGAATATTTTTGCATTTTAATTTTGCTTTTGACTGGCATTTTCACTGAATGCTTTTGTACAAGGTTTTTGTAACAATATTTGTCTGTACTAAGGAGCTAACTGCATAAGAGTTGGTCAAAATGTAACGAAAGTTACCGTGGAATTGCCCTGCTGCTTGTGCAATCTTTCGGACACACCATCCATAGAGTGTTGATCCCCGTTAATTCGAGCACGCTTAACATTAATTATAGCTAAAAAGAATTGAATTTCCTATGCCCGTCCTCCTGTTTGTTGTTTATTTTAGCCGGATAAGACAAACCACGGATAAAAGGAATTGATTTTTAAGATCTCATGGAGCTCGTTTTAACGAAGTTCATAGAGGTATACAGAATAGACACATTTAAAATGAAAACAAGAATAGTAAGAATACACATTATGAAAAACAAAAGCTGAAATCAAACATGGTATGTCAAACCCTGTTTAGACGGCTTAAATAGCGAAAATAAATATGCAAGGCGTGACTTTAAGCAGAAATGACAAAAAATACAATGTATTCATTTCATATTGTATTCATTGTGTATGTTGTGTAGAGTTCAATACCAGATAACACGAAAAAAAAGTGATTATACGTTTCATTTGAAGTCAATGCCATTGTGCAAGCCAAAGACTACAGATATTCTAATGTCAGACATTATCGGACAAACCAGTGGCACGCGGGGGAAGGATAAAATACCCCTCAGAGGCTTTGGTTTTAAACTTGTTGCCAATCCTTGTATAGTAGTTTTTCACATGTCAAGAGGGGGGAGGGGTCTAGTGAGACAAAGTAATGGCGATACCTCTCACGGAGAAGGCAATCTGTATATTTATAAAATTATAAAGTCTGTAGTCTGTTCCTTTTCTTTCTTTCTTTCTTTTTTTTTTTTTTTTTTGCATATATATCTCAACTGAGAATGTAATTACACAGTCCAGTCACATTAATGCCACATAATCCAGTCACATAAAGTCCACCCTCAAGGTGTTTTACTGGGATGTTAAGCCATGCCGACTTCAATTACGTGGTCAGCTGGTGAGGATCCATGGCGCGAACAACCCAATCGAGATGGTCCCGCAGAGTCTCGATTGGGCTTAAGTCAGGTGAGTTTGCTGACCCTGGGAGAATGGTAAACTTATCCTGGTGCCCTTCGAACCACGAATGTTCAGTGGCAACTGTATGGCACTTCGCATTAGCCTGCTGGTAGATGCCATCATCCTGAGGATAAACAATATTCATATGGGGGTGGACTTGGTCCGCAAGGGCAAATGCGTACTTGTATTGATCCATCGTGCCTTCCACAATGTTGAGTGAACCCATAGAACCCCAGGAAAACATTCCCCAGACCATAATGCTCCTGCCTCCAGCTTGGACTGTTCCGGCAATGGTTGCAAGGTGTTTGCTTCCAGCGGTTTCACGCCTTCTAAGTCAACATCCGTCTGTCCGATGGAGCATAAACGTGATTCATCAGTAAATGCTACCTGTCACCACTTAATGGACGTCCAGCTGCGGTACTGGCGTGTAAATTTCAGGGTTCGTCGTCGATGGACCGTAGTCAGCATAGGTGAATGAACGAGACTTCTGCTTCAGGAGCCTAGAATGGACTCACATACAACTTTCACTAAAAAGTTGTATGGGAGTCGATGTGGGTAGCCTCTTGGTTCATCTGGGGGTCAGCTCCTCAACGGTAGCCCGTCTGTTAACCCGAACGCATCTCTGCAGCCGTCATTCACCCCTGTCATTTATGGCTCCTGCTGCACCACATTTGCCACGTCGCTGATTTTTAACAGTCTCATTTTGCCATGCACGGTACACTTTTACCACGCCGACAAGAGAACAGCTCAAAAATTCAGCCATTTTGGAAATGCTTCCACCCTTGGCTCGAAAGCCAATTATCACGCCCTTTTGTACGTCGGATAAATCGCTTCATTTTTGCATTACGCCAACGATAGAAATGTTTTCCAAAACTCTTAGACACCCCTTATATACCCTCAACCGCATTGTGTCACCAAGTGCCTTTTGTGATTGGTTATTTAACTTCGACGTCAAAACTACGTGGTGGTCACATTAATGTGACTGGACTGTGTACTATAGTTAAGACAATCCTAACCTGACAACATCGTGAAGGCTACGCAGATTTTAATTACAACTTAATGACGCTGCCAAATTTGGTTTGCCTCAAATTTAAAGTACCCTGTACTAGTGTACATGCGCTTAATAGCAAATTTGAACTGATATTCGAGGAGGCGTATATCTGTACATGAATTAAAAAAAATATTGATTACATTGAAACAGACTCACCGTCAGCGAGGTTACGTGAGAAGATGATGGCTCTAGCGTCGATGACATTGATGGTGTGTGCAAGAGAATCTTGGCGAAGATTGGTGTTGATGAAGGAGGTGATGACACCAATCTTGGCGAGACCCAGCCAGATGCAGACATACTCGGGGCAGTTCTCTAGAAACAGGGCCACCTCGTCCCCTTTCCGGTAGCCCCGGGAGAGGAACAAGTTGGCCACTCGATTGCTCAGTTCATCTACCTGGAAAAGCAAGAATAACACATTACAACGAATCGGAAGAAATTCATAGCTTTCAAGCACAATTCGAAGAGTAAGATATACTTTTATCGTATGATGTTCCTCGCATTTGCGCATGCCTGAGGTTGAGGTCTCTTCTGTATTTTCCAAACCAGGGGGGGGGGGGGGGAATGCAAAGTAACATTCAACCAGGAAGTAAAAAGTCAAGTGCGTCTCCTAACCTATCACCTGTTTTCAAATGGAAGTTTTCATGACTGCCAGGCCTGCCTTTCGAGGTTGGACAGTAAGTCATGTTTTAAAGATATTTCTACCAAAATTAACTACGTTGATACTTTTTCTCTTTAAATTTTACAAATTTCGTAACACTCATTATCGCAATTTAGATATTTTCAGCATGCCCTTCTGAAATTTTTAGTCCAAATGTTTATATTTTAAATGTATAATTTGTTTTAAGTAATATTTTTATGTTATTTGCCATTATCATCGGATTTTTCTGTAGTGTGCAATACTTTTTAAACAAATTAGCCAATATAATGCAGTTTGAAACAGAATGAACTTTAGGTATGAGGGATCAGACTTTTCGAAGAGTTTCTAGCACTTTGGTAATTTCTTCTCAAATAACTCCTTGTGTTCTTTTTAATTTATGAAGCAGAAAGATTTTTAAACATTTTCTTTTATCGTTTTCATTTTTATAATGTTATTGATTTGATGACTGTTATTATTCACATGAGTTATAGTGCCCATATATGTCTTATCAAATGCATTTTTATGACTCACTAGGTCAAATTTTATGTTTTTCTTCGGCATTAATTTAGAATATTTTCATACCTAATTCTGTAGGCATTAAAGACTGCCTAATTTAGTTTGAAACTCCTCTTAAATCAAAACACTGTTTTATTTACTTTATACAATGTTTTATTTACTTTTTTAAAACTTTGTTCCTCTATGTTGCACTCCCTAATATTAGGACTGGAACGTTGCTACCCAGTGTTTCTTTCAGTTTTAGAATTATGAGAACAGATATAAAATTGAAACTTAACAAACTATCGTTCACTTGAACGGAAACATACCTAATAGTTGATGGACTTACTCAACAACAGCAAACAATATTCGTTCGATTGTATGAATACAAAAGATGCTCTTAAAGTAAGTTTTATCCTGCTTTTCAGAGAGTATAGCTTCATTACAAACAGAAACATACAAATAAAAAATTCGGTGATTTCTTCCAATGACATCATTGAAAGTAATATATTTATTGAAATGGAGATTGATTTGTAAGAAACTATCCTGGCGAAAATTGGTACTTTTAACAATTTAAGAAAGTTCTGCGCAGAGCCTGCGGCGCCTGTTCGCTGTTTCGATAATGACGTATTAATAATGCTGACTTTAATGCCAAAAAAAGATGACAGCTTAATGGAGCAATATCGGTATAGGTGGCCGAGCGATCTAATCTTTCTCATGCTCGACGACTGCTGTTTTCTCTTATGTCACTGGTTTACAACTCCAATAATCCATCTTGTCCCCATAGTCTTTTTTCATTGCACTGAAGCCGAGTTGTCACTTCTGAAGCAAGGAAGCTATGCAACAGATGACAAAGAACTTTCTCAAATCTCTAGGTTCTCATTTTCAGCAGGATGATTTCTTAAAATTAAGTAATGGTAAATGTATCAATGTCGGTTTTGATTTGCCTGTAAAAATAACCGAAAGTTCGTACTTTGTTATTTATTTTTCTTAACAATAAAAGTTCCTAATGAAAAAGCACATCGAAGTATATTTTCGGAGCATTCATAATACATGAAACTAAGATTGTTCCAAGTTGAATGGAAACATTAGCTTCTAAGTTTACATCGCTTATTTCAAAGTGAATTTATCCGTTTCAGCATGCTCAAAAGAATCAAGATTTTCTTGGTTATCCACACACAAGCCGATTGCACAATACCTAAACTATAAAAATTGGGATTTATTGCTCAAAACGAGAGTTGATTCGGCTAGGTTTATGTATGGCTGTTACTGTAATTATTTACGTGGCTCAATGTCAGAAAGAGAAAGAGAGAGAGCGGGAGAGCTCACCTTTCTATAGGTCCACTCTTCGTCCTGATAGACAAAGCAAACTCTGGACCCATACTTTTGAACTGTGCTCTTGAACAGATCGACAAGGCTGAGGTTCTGGGCATGGCACCTTCTCAGAAACACAAGCAGCCGGAAGTAGAGGTAGGCCGCCCTAAAATGAAAAGGCTATTAGTCTGGCACTATTCCCTGCCTCGTAAGACAACAAGAAGCGTAGAAGTTCAGAGGTAGGCATAAGAAAAAAAAGTTCCACCGTTTCAAGACCCCCTCAAAAAAAAAAAAAAAAAAAAAAAAATCCTTTCTTTAACATTAACTGTAACATTTTCCTGTTACAGCTTCAAGAAATGCTTTCATTCTAAATTTTATCTCAACAAAACGTCGGTGAGTCCTATCCCTACGTTAGATACTGATTAAGATTCTTTTATTTACCTTGCAGTATTAACATTGTGATTTCTTTTCAGAGGTTATTCAAGAAATAAAGGCAGATTGATATCCATACTCAACAAGAACGGGGTGGTGTCATAGTGTTATTTTTTATGCGGTAGTGAATAACGTGCAATATAGTATTTATGCATTAGTATATATTTGGCCCCCTTCTTTTCAAGGAACCACAGTACATTAATGAGTTATAGTACATCTTACGCCTAGGGCGGAACCCTTCCCGACGCAGCACACAACTCCCGCAGACTACTATCGGCCTCTACGCTGAGAGGTGGGGTGAAGTGGAGGAAAGTACTATTCTTTACTCAACAGTAAAAGACAAGTAAAATTTAGCCAAGAACGATCAAGTTTGGCGATATATCGATATTCTAGTTTACCTTCATAAATAACATTGAAAGTTTTTGATCAAAGGTAAAGTTACCACAGCTGACATTGAAAAACCTCTAAAATATGTCTATCCCCCTTTTACATAGTAAACAACAGAAAAAATAGACAACAAGCAACAGTCTCATTGAAAGAATATCTTATTCGTAATTATAATAACCTTATACTTTGATCTATTTTATAGTAAAATAAATATATTTTTTATTAACTTATTATTATGATTGTTACTCGAAACTGTTCTTTGATAAGCATAATATCCGAATCCCTTTTTGTTTTCTTTTTTTAAATCTCAAAAGTTTAAGAATACTCCATCATTTTTAAGGCTAATATTGTCCTCTTTGTAGATTCTCCTTTAAGATCATTGACCTCAACATATCCGGATGTCTCTTCTTCACTTATTTTATCTTTAGATGTAAAAATTATAATGTCTTTTGTGTAACTACTATTTACTTCACAAAAGAAAGAACAGTAAATAAACTAATTTGTTTACATAATCTTGCATTCATTGATTTCTGTAATGTCTGCTAGTGAATAGATCTTTCATCGAAGTATTTCCATTTTAGCATGTTTTTTTCTGCTGGACTTTAAACATCTTACGAAAGCAACATGATAAAAGACGTTCAAAGTTTAGCTGTTTATTCAAGCGAAAAGTTAAAGAACTTTCCATCAAAAATAACAGTATGCATTAAAATATCCTGCACTGTGCAACTTATTACGTCTCTTTGGTTCAAAATAGGCTCAGAGTAAAAATAAAAGATTAACAAGAAATATGAGAAAATTACAAAAACTGCAACTGCTCTACGAAAAGCATTCTGTTGTAATATCAAATTGGAGCACAGACGGAGCATTTAACTGACTCAGTTTCATAGCGAGGGTGTTTTGGAGCCCTTCATATGAGGGAATTTAGATCTTAAGGATTTGAATCTTGGAAGCTGAAAATTAGCTGAAAAGCCGTAGGTTAGTTTCATAGAAGGAATGTGTACTGTACACTGTACTTCTCTAAGAAAATTCAAAATTCATCAAAATCGAAAATGGTCGGATGGAGACAATTAATTAGGTTAATAGACTTGGAACAACTCATTACTCAAACACTTACTGCTTAATTTAGTTTGAAATTCAGTTCTTGAATAGTGTTCCTCTGGTGAGTTGATCTCCGAGACCGAGACTGACGATGCTTACCTGCTTATCGAGTAATGGGAAAATGTAATTAACAAGGCCGCTGAGAGCCAAGGTGGGCTCCAAGTCAGTTTGGTCATTGGGCCCACCTCCCCACATAAACCTTATAAAATTTATATTACTCCGATGCCAAGCTGGGTCCAACTGAGGGTGGGGCCTATAATTTCCGACTTGGCTGACATGGTACTTTCAAAGTCGTTTTGAAAAATGTATTCCAGCTCAAATCTGACAATTATACCCTTCCCTATTTCCTGAAAAAGAGGTAAATATTGTTGATGTCTTGGGTCAATTTATCAGAAGAGCACTATACCTCCTTTTAATTTTATGTAAATATTTACATGTTAGGCAGAATTGAAGGGCGTAGAGGGTGAAGGGGCTTTGCTACATTTTTTGAAAATACACACTGGACAATGGTAAGCAATAGCTACAGGCAAGCAAATAAAACTTGGTACATCAAAAGGTCGATGTCATTCGACCAACTTCATACGCTCACTTCACGACAAACCAGAAAACAAAAAAGCTGCAGCAACTTCAGCAATAAAACTTTAAGCTTTAATTACTCGCAATTTCGGTTTTGTCATCTAACCCCTTCATCTCCTAAAATTTTCAATTCTGACCAATGAAAATAATTTCTGAAGACCAATAGGGATCCCGCAACTATTTTCTCAGACGTCATAAGTTTGTACATGGTATAAGTAAGGACTATTACACTGTAAAAAATGAATGTTGTTTCTATAGTATAATACATCTAATTTTATAGTAATAAACTGTAAAAAATGGTAATTTTACAGTTATAAGATGTAAAATTGCTAACTTTATAGTAATAAACTGTAAAATTGCTAACTTTACAGTAATTAACTGTAAAATTGCTAACTTTGCAGCAATAAACTGTAAAATTACTAGTTTTACAGTTTATCACCGTGGGTTTTACAGTTTTAAATTGGAACCTCTGTTGCCAGTCTTATACCGTTGTTTTTACAGTATAATAAAGCTAAATTTTACGGCAATAGACTGTAAAATTGCTAACTTTACAGTAAGGAACTGTAAAATTGCCAGTTTTAAATTGGAACCTCAGCTGCCAGTATCACACTGCAAAAACAATAGTTCATTTTTTGCAGTGTAGGTCCCAAGCCCCTTCCCAGGAAGAAAATTACATTTGCGCCTTTTTGCCCCTTGACACAGTTTTGCCTACTTTATCTGCTAACACATTCCTCTGCCTTCAGCACACTCTTTCATGGTGAAGCGTCGTTTTAATATCTTTTGAATTCCAGTCATCAGGCTTGCCGCCACCAGGCTTTGTACGATAAGCGCCCATTAATAGCGCCCGATAAGCTGCGTTGTTTTTGCACTACAATGAATTGAAGATAATGGAAAGCACGCCACCGTGACCAAAGGTTAACGGAGAGGGGATTATCGCAGTTAAAGGGTCCACCTAGAAAGGGATGTTTCGTAACGTCAGTCTTTCCTCAGTCTTTCTCGTGATACGTCGTATAATGTAAACAAAACATTCAAAGCATCTTTTTATTTCTTCTCTTAGACAAAAGAAAAAACGCAGTCAAATGCAAAAAATGTTTCTATATTCGAACTTGATAAATGTGCTGCTACTAAAGATTATTTTAAAAATTAAAGCATTCATTGGGACACAAAGTACAAACATTTTCGTGTTTTCGTTCAAAGATAAGAAGGATTACTGGTAGAATTTAAATTCAATGAAGGCTTTTGAGACGGATTATAATAACGATGAAGTCAAGAATTTTATAAAATACATCGAAGCCATGGCTTTGGATTCCTCTTTATTTCCTCTATTAAGTGTGCCAGATGTGAGGATACAAAAGAAAAAAAATATGTTGCCCAATAGGCGCGCAAAAAGAATTATCTGCAAACCAAAACTGCTGCTTAGGTAAGAATGACAGTGGTGTAAGTCGGTTTAAATGCCACTGATTATCCAAGAGCCAGAATTTTTTGTTGGGGGGGGGGGGGGCATTTACTCATGACATCGAACTCCTCGTATATATTCGACTTAATTTCAGTAAACCATTCGTAGCAATAGAATGACAGTGATCTAAGGTTAAGTCATTTGACATTACTTCAAAAAGTTCAAAGTATTTTTTTTTTATAAAAGTTCATGCAGAAAAAATAACAGTGCTTAATTACAAAACTTTCTCTTGAAATTAAATTTAAGCAATCTCTTTTTTTTTTTTGCAGATTATTTTACAAAACCTTCAATTACTCGAAACTACTATGCTAGGATGACTTACATTATTCTCATTCGAAGCCACGACAGAAATTTTTTGCAACTTTCTATAAATGAGATTCTATTGAGAATCGAAATAGAATCATCTTGATTTAAGCTGCAAGTAAACTTAAGTAGGATATGAAAGTTTACTGTGCGTTCAATGAAAAAGTAAGTATGAAAGAGAGAAAAGGGGGAAACAGTAATATAATATTTTTTCACAACTTTTTATTTGCTAATGTGAAGATTCTGACGTCTCAATAACATGAAAAAAAAACATAGTTTACAAATTATTTATATTCCATAATTTAAACAGTAACTTTTGAACTGAGAGGACACATAAGTCTCATAATGGTCCGTAAAGGGTTTTAAAAAAAAATGGTTAATGCCTGCTGTTATTTCAGCAAAGATAAATCATAGTGGTTGCGGGTTTAATTATTTAAAACCTCTAAGCAACAGCGACGTTTCTGAATAATATGTTAGCCACAGTAAAAACTACCGCATGGTCAAAACTGTAAACAGACGACGTCATCGGAAATGGAGACACCCGGCGTGTGTGTCTCTCCACTAATTAGAAAGACGACTTCTCTCTCCTACTCCCCCGCCTCTTTATGTAAGCAAGGTCAGATGTTCCGCTTTTCTGTCCCCCGCTGCTTTATTTACTGAGGGGAAGTTAAATGTTTCGCATCAATGTTGACGGAAACGGAAAGATGACGAGGTATGGGTTCACATGGGGAGTGAAGGTTAGAATATTATCATACTTGGAGGGGAGAGGGGGTAGTTTCTCCTTTCGCCTTGGCTTTGAAAAATATAAACGAATACGTGTTTCAATGTATTTTGTTGCTTTTTAATGTAATATAGATTATGCACATGCTCTCATTCAGCAAAGATTTGAAATGACAGCCCTGGTTACCATGGTAAATTAGAATTATGTAATGGATGACAGCAAGAGAGACTTACTACAGATCATCAGCAAAAGCTATACTGTTCCACCAACAATTATATATCTGCATACCAAATTTCATGTTTTAGATTTAGACCCCAGTTTTCTGAGGAAGCGCACAATACATACACACACAAACAAACACTTTATTTTATTATAGGTGTGTAGGTGTTTTTTTTTTTTTTTCAGTTAGGTAAAAGAAAGAAGAAATTTATGAATATCTGCAAAAAAGGTACGAAACTTCTATAAATTATGTCACTATTTTGAAAGAATTGAGAAAAAATAGCTTTTTCACCCCCTCACTCGGGATGGTTAAAATAAGTAAATAAATAAAAATAAAAGCCTCCTCTTCTTAAACGTCTCCCTCCAAAAAACGCGACTACACTTGTTAACTAATTTCCCTAAAGAATTCGATCTAATTCCAATGTCGTTTGTGCATTGTATTCGGTTTGGGAGAAATCAGATTGAGCGAAAGACAAGGATGGAGGAAAGATGATCTCATTAATTGCAGACGGAAAAAGGTCTGGAAAAAATAAATAAATAAATAAAACAATTGTTTAGTGGCTTCTTTTTTTTCCTTTTCTTCGCTTTAAGATAAAATAATGTGATGCCTGTTTCCGTCTACTGTAATTGAAATAATGTCAAAAATTCAGCGGCACATAAATTTCAACAGACTATATCTGATGCATAATTAACTACATTTTGCTTTTGAATAATTATTTTTTAAACATGAAATATTACAAACGTTACACAACTATAGACAAAACCTCACGGAAACTATAAGTTTCATACAAAGTACGATACAATGAACAAATCAATGTATTCAACGGAATGACCAACATGAGTTAAGTGCCCTTAATAACTATCCCACTGATGCCCGTCTTTTTACAAAGTTATTATTATTATTATTATTGCTGTTGTTATTATTTTTATTATTGTTATTATCATTATTATTATTATTATTATTATATTTATTATTATTATTATATTATTATTATTATTATTATTATTATTATTATTATTATTATTATTATTGCTGTTGTTATTATTATTATTATTGTTATTATCATTATTATTATTATTATTCTTATTGCTAGTGTTATTATTATGCGGGAAAAAAACTCGGTTTTATGTGTGTCTGTTCGGATGGAATAGATTTTTAACCAGCTTTCTGACTAAATTAAAAAAAAAAGCATTTAAGACACAACACTGTAAAAGCAGAAAACAATTGATGAAAAAAAAAGTTATAACATGCAATGTCTTAAAAATGAATAATAAGTATAAAATGACATGGAAGTTGCTGTGAGACAAAACTCTTATCAGGAACTGTTTAACTCCAATTTTCTTTTTGTATATGGAATATAGAAGGTTGAAACTTTACAAAATGAATGTTAAATTTGAGGTAAGTTGTTGCCGTAAGGTCAGTGAAGGCCCTCAAAACAAGGCATTTTTGACGTTTTTTAGCGTTTTTGAGGTCCAAAAACAGTTTGTACACTTCAGTTGACACGGCAAAAGTGGTGTCGTTTGAAAGACCAGTGTAAGCACTTTAAAATGATGTATAAAGAACCCAGGAAAGTTCAACGTGCTTTTAGTTGCGTAAGGACGAAATATGAAAAATGTCATATTTTACCAATATTCAAACGGTCATAACTTCCTCTGCCAACAACATATTGAAATATTTTTTTTTTTTTGCCAATGTCATACTCTATTCTTTGTCTTAACAGAACAGTTGATTCCTTTGAGGCGAAATTCTAAAAAAAAATTTACAAAAATTGCACAGGAAAAAATACATTTTTTGTAAAAAAAATTTTACATTTCGCCTTAAAGGACTCAACTGTTCTGTTAGGACAAAGAATAGAGTATGACATTGGCAAGAAAAATATTTCAATATGTTGTTGGCAGAGGAAGTTATGACCGTTTGAATATCGGTAAAATATGACATTTTTCATATTTCGGCCTTACGCAACTAAAAGCACGTTGAATTTTCCTCAGTTATTTATACATTATTTTAAAGTGCTTACACTGGTCTTTCAAACGACACTACATTTGCCGTGGCAACTGAAATGTACAAGCTGTTTTTAGACTTCAAAAACGCTAAAAAACGTCAAAAATGCCTTGTTTTGAGGGCCTTCACTGACCTTACGGCAACAACTTACCTCAAATCTAACATTCATTTTGTAAAGTTTCAACCTTCTGTATTCCATATACAAAAAGAAAATTGTAGTTCAACAGTTCCTGGTAAGAGTTTTGGCTCACAGCAACTTCCATGTCTTGAAAATCCGCTTAATTTTTGATGCCGCACCTTCACTTTTGGGGATCCATAAAAACTAAACAACTCAACTTTAGAACAAAACATTCTGGATTTGGTCTTTCCATAAGATAATAAACATTTGGTAATTTTTTGAAAAAAATCTGAGACGTCATGAATCACAGGCGTGACACTCTCTCAGATTCTCAGATTCTTACTCTTAATAGCTATCAAAATACTTGTAAGCTTTAAAGGAACAAAAAAAAAAAAAAAAAAAGAGACGCACGCAACAGACGATTGATGCATTTATAATTTAACTAACAATTTCATTGCTCAGCAAATAGTCGATCCTCGTTAATTCGAACACGCTTAAAACGAATTACCTCTAAGACAAACTACCTTTTCGATCCCCGCCCTTTCATTTGCTACTTCTTGTTGTTCGTGTAAAACGAACTACGGGTAAGACGATATAATTGAAAAGGTCTCTTTGAGCTCGCTTTAACGAGATTCGACTGTAGTACAAACTGATATGTAAGTTTTTTCATTGATAGCTATCCTTTACATTACGCTTATAGGTATGTCGCACATAAGTCCTATGTTTATAATCAGCAATAACTTTAAATCAAAAGTTCTGGGGGAGGGGGGGAATTGTGCTTCAGACTTCCTCTGGCTTAGCCCTTGGGAGTTTTTTCTTCCATAGACGCAACAGCGAAAACATTTGCTGTGATAAGAATCAAATTAAAAACAAAGGATTACGGTCTGATTTTCTTAGGTAAAACCTTCCGCGTATTTATACGCATGCTTCAGGTCTTCTCTGATCTTACCAAAATAGGGGAGATGGGTAAGATAACAATAAGGGGAAGAATAATAAGAGGTATTTTGAGCTGTATCAAACAACGTAGAGAACGATGCTAATTTCAAATACATAATTTAGTTGACTATGTCAAAAGGATAGCAAATGCAAGTTTCAAATGGAAAACTTCGGAAAGTTCCCACTCACAACCTATCACCCTTTTTTTAAGTGGAATGCTTCGCGAGTGCTAAGCACGGTTTTTACGGGCGGACAGTACCTCAATCTTAAATATTTATTTTTAATTAAATTTTCTTTTTCGGCATACAAAATTCTGCACACCTTTTAGGACATTTCCTTATCCATCCTAATAGGAAATAAATTGCCACTCACCTGAGATCCCTCCCGATGGTCTTTCGAATAACAGAGAAAGGGGGTAGCTCTGTAGAGGCGATGTAGATGAATGCTGCTGCTGAGAGGCAGAACACCAACAGCAGCAGGACCACCAGGACGAGCAGAAAGGACGCCACCTTGGATGAGCTGCCCTAGGACTGAGAGGATTGGGATCTGCACTGAAAGGCACACAGGTTGCACTGATCTGTGGGGATAGATTCAGCTTGTTCAGTTGTGAGGTTTTGAAGTAGGAGGTTATTAAAAATATGGATGTACTTTGTTCACCGAAAGTAAGCTACACTGTAAAAAAAAATGATGTTGTTTTCACAGTATAATATAACTAATTTTACAGTGACAAACTGTAAAATTGCTAATTTTACACTTTATTATTGTGCATTTTACAGTATTAAACTGGAACCTCTTCTGCCAGTATGATACTGTTGTTTTTACAGTATAATACAGCTAATTTTATGGTAGTAAACTGCTAAATTGTAGTAATAAACTGTAAAATTGCTGTTTTACAGTAATAAACTGTAACACTGCTAATTTTACAGTTTTTTACTGTGCATTTTACACTTTTAATCAGGAACCTCTGCTGCCAGTATTATACTGAAAAACAAAAGCTTATATTTTGCAGTGTGCACCACATATGGTTACTCGGGTCTACCACTACACGTGGTTTAACCTTTTGGATAGGGTCCTGAAGACAACTCTGTTTTGATCCACACCAGAAGCCGGACAACCCAACCCTGATCCAGCACCCTCAGAACATTGATTTGGAACAGGAACTTGAAAGACTTTGTGTCCACGAGAATGTTTAAACGTGCCTCGGTCACCATTAGCTGACACGGAGAATCTTCGGCCAGCTGGAATCGAGCCCTGGACCCTCCAGTTCGACGAATTGCCAATTAAGCTATCATGGTCCAAAGAAAATAAACAAATAGTGCAAAAAATTGCAAAAAAAAGTACCAATATTAGCCGTTTGCTTGGAGTTGATTTATTATTGTCCAAGCAAATATTGGGTCATTCAAAAAGTCTTCGCGCTTTTTTCGTAAGTTTTTGAGTAAGAATTTTTTTATTTGAAAATTAATTTTAATCTAAGTGCATATGCTCATTATTATTTATGACCTTTGGCTATTCCCTCGGTAGCTTCATAATTTCATTGGTGTAAAACTTTTGAGGTTTATCGGCGAAAAACTTAGCCAAGTGGTTTCCAGCGACTGTTCAGTTAGCCAATTTTTTGCCATCAAAAGAATTTTTCAGAGACTGAAACTAATGATAATCAAAATTAGCAAGGTCCGGCCTATACGTTAGATGCACCAAAAGTTTATAACCATCAAGCTTTTTCGATTTGTTCTAAGTCATCAAAGATGAGTGTGGTTTAGCATTATCATGGTGGAACACAACTCCTTTTCGGTTGGCCAATTCTGGTTGCCTTTTCTTGATTGCTTCATTGAAACAGTTAAGTTATGCACAATAGAGGACAGAATTTATTGTTGCGCCAGGTTGTATCAGTTCATTATGAGCAATGCCCTTCCATTTCTACGAAACACCTTTTTACCGTCAATCATGGATTTGAAGATGTTTGTGATGGGTCACACCCCTTTACCGAGATCGCATGCATTTCATTGTCTCGTATCTAATTCATTTTTCATCTCCTATAATAATTTGCTTCAAAAAGAATCGATTTCGGATCCCCTTAGAAGCGTTTTACTGATGGTAGCTCTGTTGATCAATTTTTTTTCGGTAATTCTTGTGTCACCCAAACATGGAGCTTCTTTGAGCAACCTGTTCTCTTCAGAGGATCCCAAACTGTTATGTGGTTGATGTTAAGTGTCTCCTCTATCTTTTAATAGCTTACGCGTTGGTCCCGCTATAAAAACTTCATCGACTTTTTCAGTGAATAGTCGACCAGAGAGAGATGTATCTTTGACATCGAAATTTCCGGAACGGAATAGAGTATACCTCTTTTGATTAGGGCGTTCACTCATTGCATCCTTACATAACATTTTTAAAAAACAACGGCTGTTCTTGTGGCGTTCTTATCTTTTTTGCAGAGAAAAAGCATTACCTATCGTATTTTTCAGATATTTCAGTCATTTTTAAAGCGCTATAACTTTTTATTCGATTGGCGAAATACTTGAACGTGGTTACAAGAAGGTAGCCTGAAATGCCATCTTTCAAACGAATACTCATACAACGCAATTGGATTAGTGTTGCTCGAAATATATACGTCAAACCATCTGGTTAGAAAAAAGCGCGAGGACTTTTTAAATAACCCGATATGTGGTTAACACTGTCAAGAGGTATTTATATTTAGTCTATCTTTTCCGTGAACGAAGTATAGTTAAAAGTTGTGGAAATGTATACATAGCAATTTCAGAGAATGAATTAATTTTTGTTTGCAACAATGGCAATAATTTAATTTTTATAAAAAGATATTTTATTCTGATAAAGTGTCTTAACCATTAAAAGGTGTATTTGAAACGATTGTTAACTTAACATAAACAATAGATAGAGAAAGACCGATAGCTAGCATTTGATTCAATTACACTGCTCGACATTGAAAATGCAACACCAAGAAGGAGTGGTCAGAAATTGATGAAATTTGGTAAGAAGACAGAGACAGCATGGAACAATAAGTGATATTTATTTCAAAATAAATAAGCAAAATTTAGAGCGAGGACGGCGTTGGCTCAGTAAGAAGTAGGACCACCGCGGACAGCGATGCACGAAGAAACACGTCTAGGCATGGAGTCAATAAGCCTGCGGATGGTGTCCTGAGGGATGGCACTCCATTCCCTTTCAACCATTTGCCACAGTTCGTCCTCTGAACGAAGCAGTGGCAGGTTCTGCAAACGGCGTCCGATCACGTCCCACACATGTTCGATTGGTGACAAGTCAGGAGAATATGGTGGCCAGGAAAGCATCTGTACACCTCGTAGAGCATGTTGGCTGATTCGAGCACTGTGAGGCCGGGCGTTATCCTGTTGAAAAATTGCATTTGGCAGACCCTGAAGGTAGGGGATTGCCACCGGCCGCAGTACATTATCTACATATCGTTGGGCCGTCATAGTGCCCCGAATACGAACTAGAGGTGATACGGAATTGTATGCAATAGCGCCCCAAACCATTATGCCACGTTGTCGCGCTGTGGGGCGTTCCACAGTTACTGCCGGATTCGATCTTTCTCCACGTCGACGCCACACACGTATGCGATGACTATCGCTGGACAAACAGAAGCGGGATTCATCTGAGAACACTACGGTTTGCCATTCTGCCATCCACGTCGCTCTGGTCCGGCACCATTCCAAACGTTGGAGTCTGTGCTGTGAGGTCAATGGCAGTCTTCTTAGCGGGCGCCGTGATTGCAGGCCACGTGCAACCAGTCGACGGGAAATGGTTCTGGTCGACACAGGAACATCCAGGGTACCTTGCACGTGCTGCAGAATCGACGTACAAGTGACTTGCGGGTCCGCCACAGCTTGTCGGTGAATCCGTCGATCCAAGCGGTCTGACGTCACTCTGGCTGCACCTGCACCCCTCAATGTGGCTACATTTCCTCTTTCCAACCATCTCCGACACAGCCGATGCACAGTGCTTGCATCCATGTGGGTATCAGCTGCAATTTGACGTATGGACCAACCTCCCCTTCTCAGTCCGATCACCATACCCCTTGTAAAGTCGTGTATATGCTGGAAGTGTCTTCGTTGAGGACGGCGTGGCATTTCATCCTATCACACGTATCCTTCGAGACAAAAACCAAATTTCTCCGATAATTAGTCTGGCAGAAAAACCAACATGAACACAGCCCACTTTTCAACTTCATTCTCTTATATCTTACTTCACGTGCGTCGGAGAGCTGCGCATTTCATATCATTTCCATAACTCAGTGACGTGCGTCTACGGTAAAATTTGCATGAATTTCTGACCACTCCTTCTTGGTGTTGCATTTTCAATGTCGAGCAGTGTATAATAGCCAACAAATAGATTCGGTTATTTCTCGGCTGTCTTCTAGTTAGCTTCCCCCCCCCAAAAAAAAAAAAACAGAAAGGAATAAACTTGTAGAGAAATTGCTCATCGTTGTATCAAAATCGATTGAATAATAACCCTTTCAGAGTTGAATTTTGCTTTGCAATCTCATTTATTAAATGTCTGCTTTCCGAATTAAAATTGATTTCCAACACGTTACAAATGTTCCCATTCCTTAACTCCACATTTAATTTATATTATATTAACAAAATAAGTGTGAAATCTTGCATCCAACCAAAATTCACTTTTCAAAAATGAAATTAAATAAAATTTAAAGAGAAAAATACAACTAAGAGAGTTTTTGAATTGCTCAACTACTGTCAAAATATTAAAGACTCGTCCCCCGCATATTATATATAGTTTTTGCTATTTGTTAAGCTTGTGACTCGTGAGACACAGCAACAGTTCTGAAAGTAGAATATTGAGGCAGGAAAAATAGAATATTTTCCAAAGTACTTTACCTATCCATTCTTACTTTTGTGATGTAAAAGTTATTAATTCTAAGCTAAAATTTAACAATAATACAGCGTCGTTAGTCATTGAAACTTAGTTATTGAAAAGCTTTTTTTTTTCCTGTTAGTTGCAAAGTTGAAATCATTGATTACAACTTTGTCAATCTCTACTGTCTAGTACTAATATAACTAGATACACAATTATGTAGCGATAGCCACTGGCCGCAATTGAGCATGCGAATCTTGAAATTAACGTGAAAATGCGCTCATGGGCGCTACGCCGCACACGTGAGATTTTCAGAAGCTTTTCCATCTACTCCTGTCTTCATGGTTGCCCTATGGAACCAGTTTCTCGTTGTGTATCTAGTTAATACTATATCTATGGTTGTAATAAAAGATCGATTGCCATTTGTACTAATTTTCAAGAATGTCACAACGCAATAAATTTTCGAAAGACAGTGAGTTAGAAAAAGCTAACAGGCAAATGATTCTGTTCTACTTAATACTTGAACAAGTATTAATTTTACATAAATAATTTTGTAAGTATTTTATTTTTCTTTTTTCTTTGTGTTATAACAACAATACACATTTTATGTACTTCTCGCCCAAAGTTTTTTTTAGCATTAGATATCAAAGATAAATATAAAGATATACCAAATGAGTGGTTTAGAATCAAAGCCAGTTAAGTCCATTTTTTATGAAAAAATAATTATATTCAAAAAAATATAAATTTAAGTTCTCCTTTACCAATGGCTTAAAGGCAAGAGACAGAAACCACTGGATCTCAACAAAAAGTGAATATAAAGTAAGGGTTTTAAGCCAAACCACTTTTTAGACCCATAGTTCCCCCTTCAAAACTATGGATTTTAAAAAATGGACTTGGCTGGTTTTGATTTTGCATGACTTAAATATAAAAGAAAACCGCTATAAAGGTTAAATATAAACCAACGAATAACACAACGTTATACCA
The DNA here is from genome assembly GCA_038373865.1 of Uloborus plumipes. NCBI lineage: Eukaryota > Metazoa > Arthropoda > Arachnida > Araneae > Uloboridae > Uloborus > Uloborus plumipes. The sequence goes on from JAXGGA010001434.1 coordinate 64,456, forward strand.
TATATATAACCCAACGAATACTGGGTCGATTAGCGATTACCCTGAACAAGAACGAAATAAATTTCCGTTCGTCGAACTGGACACCTCTAAAGTTCGTTGCTGAGAGACGGACATTACTGGCGATTACATTATCTGTCTCGTGATCATGAAGAAACGTTCTTTCGTTGTCTTGAAAGATAAGTTTTTGCACTTGTCTTTAAGATTCCATTACATTCCGTTGATAAAATTTCGAAATGGCAGAAACTACACCATTCCTGAAGGTTAAAGTTTTTCGTTAGTCGCCAGTGGTCAGTGGATACTTTTAACGTAGCAGTCGCTGTTTTATCATTAGCAGCCACTAGGGATGCACCGATTAAACGGTCACTTTACCGATTATTAATAAACGGCCGATTAATTGGAGAAAAAATATTTTTAAATATTATCTTTTAAAGTATGTCTTGTGACAAACTGTATAACGGCCGATTAATTGGAGAAAAAATATTTTTAAATATTATCTTTTAAAGTATGTCTTGTCAAGTAGCTATGATAAATAATTTCCTAAACAGAAAATACACGGATTGCAGTATTTTGCAATCCTTACATGCAGTGTGAAAATGTACAGAGTAAAAACAAAACAAATAATTCATACAGTGAGTAAAAATGAGCGGAATATAAACAGCTGATATTCAAATTTCACTATTGGGTCATTCCACGTCAAGTGATCCAAAATCTGAGAAAAATTTTACCTTACTTATTTGTATTTCTTTCTTTTTTGGCTCATCAATTTTACCCCTTGAGGTAATCAAAAGTCTGAATTTTTAGATTTGTATCTCTATTATTTTTTCATTTATGAGACTTTGAACTTTGGAAAAACCCTCGTTTTTCCATGGATAAGGGAACATAAAAGGGACCATAACTCGGCACAAATATAGATAGAACAATTTAACAAATGGCATTTTAAAGTACGTTAGTTGCCGTTTAATCTGATATGCAACATGACTAATTTTATAAAAAATTTATTTATAAAAAAGGAAATTTAAATTTCAAATTTAAATTTATCGAAAAACATATAATGAATTTTTTTTCAAAAAATTCTCAAAAATTCTTGTGTATTTTATCTATGTTTGTAAATTTTTAGATTGAGATCTCAATGGGATCATATTTTTTTTTGAATTTTTGAATAAAACTACAGGAAAAAAAGGATCTTTTTAGATTCTATTTATTTAAATACTAAGTTGTCTGGCTTGTAATGGTCTAAAAAGTAGTTAATAAACATGAATATGTTTAAAGTGAGCTGGCATGAGCTTATAGATTTCTCAGGTTCATCCCCCCCCTCCCTCCCCCGCACAACCACTCTTTTTTATTTCAAAACTGTTCAAAATGTTTTTTTTTTTTTAAACTCTGTCATACAAAATGAACAGTAAACTTATTTAAAGTTGGTAAATGGGTTTCCTTTTAATTAGACGAAGTATCCCCCTCCCCACCCAAATATATCATTCACACTATACTAATATGACGTCTAACTCTTAACTGACGTCTAACTTATTTTCACCCTAAGTATATATATATATATTGTTTTTCAGACGAAGTGTTTCTTTTTCGATCCGAACTTCAAAGTGTACTTCCATTCAATATCTGAAATTTAACTTTATGATTCATTTCATCTCCTACCCCAGCACCAATCTTCAATTTTGAAGGGATGAAATAAATGGGTCGCCCCAAGATCATAGCAAACAGCAAAATAGCACTGTTTCTCAATATTTTTCCTATTATTTTCGCACAAAATTGAAAATAAATCAAAATATCAGATCATATGTCTGTGTCCCCATAACTATTTTTCCACATTATCTAGTGTGCAGCTGTTATTTAACGTTTTTAATTGTTCGTGTTCTTTTTCCTTTTGTTGTTAAGGAAAGTAATGCAGCAAGATATATCTATATACATATATTAAAATCAATTATATATTAAACAATCACTTTTTTTGATCATAACCTCTCATGTTGTTTAACTTCTTTACAGATTGCTCCCCCCCCCTTACCCTACCTTCCCTCTCCAAACTTTTTTTTTTTTTTATCATCCCCCATAACCCCATTTCAAAGCCTTAGTCTCTACTGATGTCTAGTAGTGTTTCAGTTTGTTCTGTTTGTTACTTTTTCCTATTAGCTTATGAGCTTTGTCCAATAAGAGAAAGGAAAGGCAGTGATGAGAACTGACATATGACCTGATACTTTGATTTCTTTTTAGTTTTGTGTGAAAATAATGGGAAAACATTATGAGAACAAGGGGGAAACAGTGCTATTTTGCTGTTTGCTATGATCTTAGGGCGAACCGTTTCTTTTCTCCCTCCAAAATTGAAGATTGGTGCTGAAGTAGGGGATGAAATGAATCATAAGTTAAATTCAGATATTGAATGGAAGTTCACTTTGTGAAGGTCGGATTGAAAAAGAAACACTTCGTCTAAAAAACAATATATACCTTGGGGGAAAATAATCCTGAAATCAATCCAAAGGTGAGACGTCATATTAGTATAGTGTTAATGGTATATTTGGGTGGGGGAAGGGCTGTTCTTTACCTTGTTATAAGGAAGCCCATTTACCAGCTTTAAATAACTTTACTGTTCATTTTGTATCAAAAAGGTTTTTTTAGCATTTTAAACAGTTTGAGGGAAAAAATGGTTGGGTCGGGAAGGAAGGGAGGGGGAGCTGACCAATCTTTTAAAGCTAGCTCACTTACCTAGGGTAAAAATAATAGTCATTTCAATCCCCAGGTTAGATATCATAATAGCACAGCGTTAATGGTAAATTTTGGGTGGAGGAGGGAGATACTTCGTCTAGTTATAAGGAAACCCATTTACCAACTTTAAATAAGTTTACTATTCATTTTGTATGAACGAGTTTTTTTTAAAAATATTTTAAACAGTTTTGAAATAAAAAAGAATGGTTGTGCTGGGGAGGGAGGGGGGAGGATGAACCTGACAAATCTATAAGCTCATGCCAGCTCAACTTAAACATATTTATGTTTATTTACTACTTTTTAGACCATCACAAGCCAGACAACTTAGTATTTAAATAAATAGAATCTAAAAAATATCATTTTTTTCCTATACAGTTTTATTCAAAAATTCAAAAAAATGATCCCATTAAGATCCCAATCTAAAAATTTGTACAAACATAGATAAAATACACAAGAATTTTTGAGAATTTTTTGAAAAAAATTCATTATATGTTTTTCGATTAATTTAAATTTGAAATTTAAATTTCATTTTTTTAAATATAATTTTTATAAAATTAGTCATGTTGCATATCAGATTAAACGGCAACTAACGTACTTTAAAATGCCATTTACCAAATTGTTCTATCTATATTTGGTGCCGAGTTATGGTCCCTTTTATGTTCCCTTATCCATGGAAAAACGAGGGTTTTTCCAAAGTTCAAAGTCTCATAAATGAAAAAATAATAGAGATTAAAATCTAAAAATTGAGACTTTTGATTACCTCCAGGGGTACAATTGATGAGCCAAAAAAAGAAAGAAATACAAAAATGTAAGGTAAAAAACGTTGGATCACTTGACATGGAATGACCCTATTAGGAATAATTAAAGTGCCTAAACTTTTAAAATTATAAAAATATAAAAATTCATTTTATTTATAATCAGTCAAATTTTGCCTATTAACTGGCGGGAAAAATATTTTGAATAAAATTACTTTTAAGTATCCCTTGAACAAGAAATTACGATGAATAAATTTATAAACATGAAATAAAGATAAGTATAAGATATAGTACGAAAGTGTAGTAAGTAAAAACAACCAAATGTTCAAAGTATAAAACATAAAAAACAGTCCCCTTAGTTGATATAAATGTTTTATTAAACTAATTTTCCTATTTTTAATGACTATACATATACGTATATAGATAATTTTACTACATTTTTAATGTGTTAATACTTTTCTCTTTAGCATAGTGCTTTTAGATAACCACCAGTTTTTAAAGAATAAAAGTCTTGAATTAAATGGTTACTTATGATCGAAAAATAAATTTAAATGAAAACACTCCGAAAACTCACCACATTCTTCCTCTTTTTTTTTTTTTTTAATTTTTATGTCTAGGATAGTAACGTATAATTTTATTAACAACAATATGAAAATTCGTGCAAAGAAATTTGATAAAATTTAAAAATTTTTTAAGGAAAATTTGGAGAATGGAAAAAACTATTTCTAAAATCGGAATTATGAAATTAAGAAAAAAAAAATAGTGATAGGGAAATTGGTAATTTTAAAAGTGATCTTATTGATCATTAATCGGCTCGGCCGATTAATCGGTCTATCATAAACAGCTGATTAATCAGTAATCGATAATTGGCTAATTTACTTATCGGTGCATCCCTAGTAGACACATTATCCAGCACGTTTTTTTTACAAAAACGACACAGATACTATACCATGAGATAAATTAGAAGAAATGCTGGCGCTGACGAATAAGATCTAACAGCAATTTCATTCATTTGCATTCCTGTCTTCCCTCACCATACCTTTTGTACAAATACGTGTTGAGCTCAAAATAGAAGGGGAGAGGCCTGTCATTAGGGTAACCACAGCGCCCTGGGGAAGGCACTTTTCTTAATTTGATCTTTTTCACGGGATATGTGGAAAAGGGTTCTGTGTAATATCAAACACACTTTAGCAAATTAAAGAGTACTTTTTTGTGTCCTGAGTTTGTGGAGAAGGGGAGCGGTTGTGGCTTTGTATTACCTTGCGTCACCTTCATAGCGGTGTTATTATATGACTATAACACGCTAAAACTTGATCTTGCTAATTCTTGAGAGAGTAGAGCAAGACTTAAGCGGATATCCGTTGGCAATATGGAATACTATGTAAGAAGTTGGGAAAGCTTTTACATCACAAACTAAGTGCCGCAAAACAGAGATGACATGTTTCGGAAAAAAACATGCATACATTTGGATTTTGAGCATCAAATGCAAGGTTTTAATATAAATGCTTTTACTTATGTATAAGGACGTGAGTGTGCTGCCGCATCATCAGGCCGCTCGGTCGGAAAAACCGTTTGGAATGGATTTTTCGAAGAGTCATGAGGAAACAAAAGACGAGAGACGGAGATTGGGGGTGGCCGGCAGAAGGAAGGTTAGCATGTTGTGGATTTTGGGTGTTAAATCATTATATAAACTAAAAATTAGCCTTTAATATAAATATTTTTAATTATATAAGGATCTTCGTGTACTTCACACTTTACACACTCCAGGGTCCCCCGTACCTACCACAACTCGTGGTTCAACCGGGATAGGACCCTGAAGAGCGCTCTGTTCTTTTTGAACCAGAACCAAACCAAGGGTCGAGCAAACCCTTGGCCCAGCACCCCCAGAGGTATCGTTTCACTTAGAGGACTTTCTGACCACGACATTTTTAACGTCCCCCAGCCACCATTAATCAAGATGGTGGATCTTTGATCAGCTGGGAATCGAACCCAGGTCCCTCCGGTCACGAGTCCGACGCCTTACCGATAGGGCTACCACGATCCAATCTTCGTGTACTGCAGGCACAAAACGTAAGGCTGCTCGGTTGGAAAAATCGTTTGGAATCTACTTTTAGAAGGGACGTGAGATAACAGGACGAGAGACGGAGATTGTGGGTGGCTGCTTGAAGGACGGAGAGTAAGTTGGGGATTATGGGCATTAAATCATTATATAAACTAAATATTAGCCTTTAATGTAAATATTTTGACTTATGCAAGGTTCTTCTTGTGCTTCAGGCCCATCATCTTAAGTTTTGCCGGGGGTGGGAGCAAAGGGTAAAAACGAGGGATGCACCGAATAATCGGCAGTTCCGATTAATCGGCCTCTTTGCCGATTATTTATAATCAGCCAAATTTTGCCGATTTTTCGGTAGAGAAATATTTTTTGAAAAATTATTTTTCAAAGAATGCCTTTTTTTAGAAACTACGATGAAAAAATTACTAAGAGTGTCAATTATTTTCTGATGAACTTACTACAACATGTAATAGAGAACAGAGTAAAAGTCAAACGAATAGCTCAGAAATTGCGTTGAACTGAATAACTATAAAAAAAATACTCCCCATAGTTACCTAATTTTTTCAATAAATTAATTTCCTCAATTTGAATAAATATGCACATATCAGTGCCGTATTTAAGGGGTGGGTCTTTAGGGTTCAAACACCTCCAGAATTTTTCAAAACTATTGCAAAAATGCTTTTCATAGTTCTTCACTGAAAAAATTATTATTGCTATTTTATTTTAATTTTCTTGTTTACTTTGAAACTACATTTGAAAAATGAAAGTATCATCATTGAATAATTGTACAAATGAAGTGTATTTTCTGCAATATTTATTTTGATTGTAGCTATTGAAAACATAATTTCTTAACAATACACCTTTCCCTTCGAATTTTTAATACCACTAAAAAACACCAAAGTTCTTCAAATTTGTCAGTACCAAACTCTATATTTAACACATCTTATAAATCCCCCCCCCCCGTAAGATAAAAATTTCAAAAGTACTCTTTAGAATGCGCGTATCTGAGTTCACTCATCCATCCAGATTTTTTCTTCATCAAAAAAAATGAGTCTTTTTTTTTTTTACATTTTTCATGAGAAAACCTTTTAATATTTATTGTAACAAAAGCCAACAGAATATACAACATGGAATCAAATTTTATTGACTTTTTTATAGATTTCACAAGAAATAGGTTTGGTAAAACCCTCCCCGAAACTTAGGTCTGGTTACTGCCCTGGCACATGTATATGTTGCAACATTTTTCTCCATATATTATCATAGCGTTTTAGAAAACTTTATAATTTTAACAAATAAGTTTTGAATTAAGTTTATTTTTTAAATTTATAATTTCAAAATAAACTTAAATTAAAAATGCTCCTAAGTTAGCATGCTTACCACAGTCTCCAATTGTTTTTAAATTTGAATTTTCGTTTTTAGTTGATTTTATTAATAATAATATGAAAATTTAATAAAATAAATTGGGTGAAATTTTGAAATTATTTTGAAAACGTTGGGAAAAAGAAAAAAAAATAAATGGTCTCTCAAAAGAAAGAAATAACTTATTTCTAAAATAGAAATTAAAAAAAAGTCGATGTTGAAATTGAAGCGATAAAAATATCATTAATCGGCCCAAGGCGATTAATCGGTAATCGATGATCTGCCAATTGGCTTATTGGTGCATCCGTAGTGCAAAGACAATGCAATTTTATCGGAAAACAACAAAAACCACGCCCACTTATATGTAAATACATTACTAAATAATTAAATCCAAGCGATGTGAGGTAAGCAGGACGAGAGACAGTTATTGGGGGTGGCCCACAGAAGGAAGGGGAGAAAGTTGAGAATTTCGTCCATTTAATCATAATATAAACTACATATTAGCCTTTAATATCAATGTTTTGACGAATGTAAGCTTCTTCGTGTGCTGCTGGCACAAAGCATCAGGCAGCTCGCTCAGCTAGAAAGATCTTGGGGTGGCCGGTGGAAGGAAGGGGATTGTGCTGTGTCTGGAAGACGGCATGGTGGTTTTTTTTTTAGTAAAGTGCGTGCTTGTTTGTAAGGTTGGAAGCTGTACTCGTGTATTTTTTTAAGTGTTGGAGTTTATTGCTGTGTTGCTTTTAATATGAGAGATTAATAAAATGTTTTTCAAAACAGTGATGACTACCAATTTCTTTTATAACAAGACAGTGACATATTTAATAGTTAAATATATCACAAATGTGCAATACACCACCAGCTTGTTTATTCCATCCATCGACTGCAGTTTTGTGCTTATTATGCACTCATCAGCATGGAATAGGAATCGAGATGGAGGCAAAAATCCTCTTATAGAGCAAAAAGAGCCAATGTGAAATTAGAACACCAGCGAGCGACCGCACTTGGTACGGTACAACTCGAAAATTTTGAGGCAAAGCTCGGGTATAAAGCAGTAAGTAACCGCCCCTAGGCCAAGGCTAAGGCAGAAACATGTAATACACCACCAGCTCGTTTATTCTAGCCATGGACTGCAGTTCCTATTCCATGCTGAGGAGTGCATAATAAGCACGAAACTGCAGTCCATGGATAAAATAAACGAGCTGGTATTGTATTGCATGTTTCTGCCTTAGCCCTGGCTTAGGGGCGGTTACTTACTGCTTTATATCATAAATATTTCAAAAGTTCATCTTAATTAAATTTTAAAACGAAAACTCTTTGAAATAAAATATAAAAATGATTTTTAAATCTATAATCTAAAAACAATTTCTATGAGCTTGATTCGCACTAAAAAGCATGAAATAAAATAAATATATGATTTTTTGATGACAACAGTCAACAATTTCAATTGATCTAATTATATCTTAATATGTTGATCAATTCTAAAACATACAATAAAATTTAAATTAAAAATTTGAGAGAAGAAATAAGTCAGTATACAGCTTAGTATGAATAGCTTTCATCTTGCCGCCTATTGCTTCTCTTATTTTTTTAATTTTAACTGTATGTTTTAGAATTAATCAACATATAAAGATATAATCAGATCAACTGAAGCTTTTAATGTTGTCATCCAAAAAATCATACATTTAGTTCATTTCATACTTTTTAATGAGAATCAAGCTCACAGAAATAGTGTTTATATTTAAAAATATTTTTTATATATTTTATTATAGCATAAATAAACAAATCAGAAACTAATATAAGCTAGTAAATAGAGTAAATAGGTGTGATCAAGTTTTTTCTAAGCGGACAAATAAGTTAATAGTTCTAAACTCTAAATAAATTGAAATTCTAAAATCAAACTTAAAAAAATTAATTAATTCAAAACAATCAAAATTGAGAAGGAAGGATTTGCACAAAAATATGTTAGTAAAATTCCTATTTTGAAGGAAAATTATATTTTTGGAAGCAGTATTTACGAACACAGGTACGAAAAATGATGTTAAAAAATAAACATGATAAAAAAACGGAGGGCGAAATAAAGCGGAGATAATTTTGTTTGTGAGCTCTAATTTTTGTGAGGAAATAATTTTTTGAAGCATATTTTAAGAAAGTAAACAAATTTTACAGCATGACAGAAAATCGATGCATTTAAACTAATCGTTTTTCTACAAAAATCAACTGAACAAACTCATTAGACGAATAAATTATCGTGAAAAAATATCGCTCACGCACGCATCAGTTCTTTAACTAATGGTTTCTACTTCGATGCTACCGACTTAATTACTGCCGACATGCGACATGATAGCTGAAGCTGAACATCGCTAAAGAAACGAAAATTAAAACGCAATATTATGTTCAAGTCAATAAGTTTTCTACTGAGCAAAAATAGACCGAAAAATTAATTTATTTTGCTTTTTAATTTGCATTACAGACATAATCTTTCATTAGTAGAGACAGAAAAATAAATATCAAGTGAAAACTTTCAATTGGAACTCATGCATCACATAAAATGGATTCATGTCACGCAATTCTTTGGCACCTAATAAAGGTTTTGACTAAAAATAACGATTCTGGAAGTCTGATTTACCAACATGGTATAAAAGCTTCGGATAAGCATAAATTGCTTTTTTTTATTGGTGTGAATTCATTTTTTCCAAAACACAAAAGAGTCAGTCGTCATAGATGAACATAAAACAAATTATTTCCGATGGCATTTATTATTGCTGCGATGTTTTATAATGCACAGGATTTTTTTTTTTTTTTTTTTGATAATCGCGATTCGAACTTAAGGCAGGTTGCCAAAATGATTTCGAGGCAGCGAAAAGAAAGTTCAAGCGTCATAGGTGCTAAAAATTTTGTCATGGACTGAATGTGAGACAAACTTTACTCTAAATGAAAAAACATTTTTTTTTCCAATGAAATTGTTTGGAAAATTTATATGGGTTTTAAATTAGCACGTTTCCTGATATTCACCCTTAAGCAGGAGCGCACCGATGGGAGGTCACTGTGACCTCCCAATAATTTCCGTATTCGGCACATTTTGCTGACGATTCGGCAATTTGAAGGCAATATTGCAACATTGAGATTTTTTGTTCTTTTTAGTTTTTTGAATTGTTTTTTAATGTTTTTTCTCACTAAATGTTATGCATGTACGACATGTGTGCATGCTTGTATTTTATCATTCGGTAAAATTGGAACTTCATTCGGCAAATTCATAATTTTCCTCCTCCCAAAAATTTTAGTTCGGGGCGCCCCTGGTCATAGGTGCTGAAAATTTTGTTATGGATTGGATGAAACTAATTTTACTCTATAAAAAATGAAAAAACAATTTTTTTTCAATTGAAAGTGTTTGGAAAATTTATATGGGATTTATATTAGCACTTTTCCTGATATTCACCCTTAAGGGTAATTTCCTTTCAATCTTTGATAAATAATTTCTGTATCTAAAAATCTTTTTTAATTGAAATTTTCAATATGGGAGGTTATGATTGTACAATTCAAGACCAATCAATATAAATTACAAATTATGTATAACTTACATGTATTTACTATAAATTTATATTGTATTTCTCATATAAATTACATAGGTTATACATATCGTGTACATTGAACATGAAATCTGTAGTATTTGTCAAATCTGTAACATTCGTATCAGACCAATAACAGTCAAATACCTAAAATGGGGGGTTAATGCTCACCTTGACCTTGCCTCCAGTTTAAAAAAAAAAATTTTTTACGAATCTGTTATAAAAATAACTTGTTAATTTTTTTTCTTTAAAAATTGAAAATTTTCATGGTCAAATTGGCACTTTTTCTGACATTCACACAAACACAGTATTTTTATTAAAAACACGAACAATAATAATAAAGAAACTGAAATGTACTTTTTGTCCTTCTTAAACCTTTGAAATGACGGGCACAAAGCTCGTATGAAAATAATTAAATGAATAAATAAATAAGAAATTTAACATTTAAGACTAATACAAAATCACATGGTTCATCTTTTGGGAGTAAAACACGGTCAAATGATGTTTGATATAGAATTTAAAAAATTGCTATAAACAGCTATTTCCATGGCGCGAAATTATTTCTCCTTGATATTTTTAGAGGAGTGAAATTTGCGGAAAGCATGAAAACCATAGTTGACAATTCCATAAAAAAACTTTCCGAACTTTTATTGGGGGTGGGGGTGGGGGAACAAAGAGTGTGTACTGTCTAACATTTTTTCGCGAGACCTCCGTCGAATCTGCGCACGCGCCAAGTCTAATCTGACTTTCTCGAAATAGGGGGGGGGAATGCAACGAGGAAGTAGAAAGCGAACAAAAACTGAAGGCATCGGGAAGTGCGCATCCTAAACCTATCTCCCCTTTTTCAAATGGAAGCGACCGTGGCTGCCAGGCGCACAATACGCAAACAGACAGTAGTGTACTCAATGTAAATAACACCAAAAAACAGCAAAATCCACACCCACTTTCATATAAATACATCGATTTCTCAAAGTCGGGGGGGGGGGGGGGGGCAAATTAGAATGTTCAGCATTTTGCATTAAAAAATTACAAAAAACTCAAACAAAACATTTTATAAGGTTTTTTTTAAAACTTTTTTCGATGATAAATTTTGTTGGAAGTAGAAAGCGTGAGAACACGCACGACTCAATTTTTGAGGCTTGTGTTCGATTTTTAGTGACTGAAATGTGTGATTCGGACCGCCTCGTTTTCAGAAAGCCTGTTATCCTCTCATACAGTTGCTAGACGCTAAAATATCCCGTTCTCCGAAATGGCAGAATATAAGGCTGAAAATGTTTCAATCAAAAATCGTTGGGTGAAATTGATTTTTAAGCATTTTCATACCAGTAATTTAAATCATATGCAAACTGTCAGAATATTAATAAAACTATTTTATGTTTTTTCGGTTATAATGCACCGGTAGAAAGTGCTCTTTTCGCTTTTGTATATGATTTACGGACCTGCGGAAAAAGTCTCAAATCGCTGTTCTTAAAGCATAAGTAAATTGTATGAAGTCTAACTACGAATTGCATTCTTATTTTTAACAACAGAGCTAAATATTCTTCAAACAAATATGTTGATTAAAAAAAAATAATTCAACATCTATTTTTCTTTTTCAAGTGTTCTTCCGGCTCCTTTTTGTAAGAAGCAAAATCAAAAATATACGAAATTTTACGGACAGCTGGTACCCTAAAAAAGTTATTTAACAAAACATTTTTTTCTTTTTTCAGTTTTTGTACATTTAAAATACTCAAACAAAAAGCTTTCAAACGAAACCGAATTCATGTTTTATGTACATTAGAAGTAACTAAATTTAATATTATATAATATATATATTTTTCATAATAATAATCAGACATACAATCAGTTGAGAAACAGCATTTCAAGCGCAATTTTCTCAAAACTTGAATTTTCAAAATTCATGTTTTTTTTTTCTAGAAAACTACTTAACATCTTAAAACTTAACTTATTTCTCTGATATTTTCACCACATTTTATTCATATGTCCATAAGTGATATTTTTTAAATTTTGTTCTCTTACTTTACAGCTGTTACAACAAACAGCTTTTTTTTTTTTTTGTGTGTGGGGGGGGGGGTGTTCTCGTTTAAAAAGTAACATAGGTTAATTTCTAATAAATTATAAAATAAACAAAATTGCCTTAAGATTTTAATTTAATACTTTAAGATGTCGCTTGGAAACTCTTTGAAAATTGCAAGTTTCTATTAAAAAATTTTTAAGAAAAGGGTGCCGAAAGTTTAGCACTTAAACTTTACGTGTATATACAGGTTTCCGACTCCGCTTACAAATATACAAACACAAATTCAGATGCCTAAATTTGTTAAATGCCTAACATAAAAATGTTTAAAATTTGTGGGTAAAAAACAAATGGTCACCTTAAGAAATACGCTAGTACAAGCATCATAAAAATATCTTCTAGTTATAAAACAGCAAAGCATTTACCTCCGGCAGCGGCGAAGGCAGAACGGCAAACCGCGTGCGTCTCCGAAGCAACAATAACTGACAGTAGGCGGGTTTCGTTACGTAAATGATACCAGCCTTGTGCCGAAGGTCGGCGCGGGAGGGAAGCCAGCCCGATGATAGCTTTATTATGCTCGCTTTTTGTGATGTCGTACTACATCAATACTTCCGGGGGACATTTGTTTTGTTCCACACGGTGATTTTGTGTGCTCGTTGCTTCTTTGTTCTCGCTGGGAAAATTTTGTATTGAGATAATTTTAAAGGTTGATTTTTAATCCATGCAGTCACAAAACTTCTGGAAAGGGTAAAGGTGTGTGTTTTTTCTAGGTAAAAGGTTTCAAAAATAACAATAAAATAAAATAATGATTAATTTAAAAAGCAAATAATTTAAAATATCTCCAAAATGTAAATTACACCGATAACCCAGGCCCGCCATTTAAAGTTTTACCGGGGGGAGGGGGGTCAAAGGGTGCAAGCACAATGCAATTTCATCGGTAAACAACAAAAACCACTACTTGTATTAAAATACATTGATTTCTCAAAGTCAGGGTGCGGCAACCGTTCGTTTCAAAAAAAAAATAAATAAATAAATAAATATATATATATATATACAGGGTGTCCACTCCAATCGTGGACCAATAGCTAATTTCTAAACCGTTAGAGATAACCATATAGTTTATTTAGGAAAAAATCTCCAAATTACGAAAGGAATTTTGGGTCTATTCAATGTTTTTCAAAAAATCAAATTTTGAAAGAGTTACGAAATTTAAATTTTTATACAGCCCCCCAGTCCTATCAATCATATTTAGTAAAACATTCTTGACACTGTAACGCTTAAAACTAAAAAAAAATCACTCTTCTACCACAAAAATTGACCGAGTTATGACGTTTTGAAAAATCAAGATTTTGCATTGTTTTATGGCGTCATCGAGAGATCGCTTAAGGGACAGTTTGCGAAATCCTTCAAAATCTTGATTTTTCAAAACGTCATAACTGGGTCAATTTTTGTCGTAGAACAGTTATTTTTTTTAAGTTTTAAGCGTTACAGTGTCAGGAATGTTTTACTAAATATGATTGATAGGACTGGGGGGCTGTATAAAAATTTAAATTTCGTAACTCTTTCAAAATTTGATTTTTTGAAAAACATTGAATAGACCCAAAATTCCTTTCGTAATTTGGAGATTTTTTCCTAAATAAACTATATGCTTATCTCTAACGGTTTAGAAATTAGCTATTGGTCCACGATTGGAGTGGACACCCTGTATATATATATACATATATATATTATTTTTTTAATGAAAACTTTAACAAGTGTGTAATGTGCAGAAAATTAAACCACGAATTTCTTGAATACAGGGTATCAGCTACATAAAGAGGTGTTTCAAATCCATAATTTCCCGTGATTTTCCATGACTCATTGACAGCATCCCCTTCCCCCAGAAAATAACGTACATTTCTCCTAAGAATAATCTAAATTCATGTTTTGCGAAAATAAAATTGCAATCCCCTGAGCTATGTTTATGTGTGCAACCAATGTGTCCAACAATTCCAAATTGAAACAAAATTCAACAACCTGAACTATTAATATAACTAAAAAAGAATTAGTGCAACTATGACTAGTGTTACACAGGAACCACAAAGGGTTACAGAAGTTTAAATTCGACATTTGCTTCCATGGACATGTATTTTTGAATCTAAAAAAGTTGACATTTTTTTCAGTAAACAACAAACTAGGGTTGGCATGTTGGCAAGGTTTTGGAAATTATAGTAAAAACTCAGGATGTACCAATTAATTGGTAGAGCTGACTAATCGGCCACTTTGCCGATTATTAATAATTGGCAAATTTTACCGACTAACTAACACAGAAAAGTATTTTTAAATATTTTTTGAATTATTCTTTCACAAAGAAACTATGCTGAATTATTTAATGAACAGTAAATAAATGTATTTTCTGCAATCCTTACTATAACTTGTAGTATGAAAGTGTGTACAGAGTAAAAACAAAACAAATAGTTCATATAGTGCATAAAACTGAAAGCAAAATCAAAAAATAACCCTCATAGTTTACACTTGGTGCATGTCCAATATGTTTTTTGGTCAGATTCAAAGGTTATGCATTTTGGATGTCCAGTAATCAATCCAGATATTGTTGTTTGATTTTTTTCCTGTCCTCTCTGAGCTCTAAAGAGCCCCCTGAGCTTTTCCTGTCTATAATTAAAATCTTGAAGTTTTAAATTGAAATTCAAAAACGTGAGAACTTCATTTTATTTATAAGCAGTCAAATTCTGCCTATCAATCGGTGGAAAAAATATGTTTTAAATAAAATTACTTTAAGATTGCCTTGAGCAAGAAACTACGATGAATAAATTAATAAAGAAGAAATAGTAATTTTCTGCAAATATAAGTATAACATGTGATGTAGTACAAAAGCATAGTGAATAAAAACAAAACAATTATTTGAAAAATGGAAAATAAAAAAAATAGTGCTTACAGTTGATATATGTTTTTTAATAAATTAACTGCCTGTTTTGAATAAATGTACGTATGTAGACAATTATCTTGCATGGATACTTTTCTCTCCTTACACAGTGCTTTTAGGTAACCTCTAATTCAACAAAGAACAAAATTCCTGAATTAAATGATTACCAATAACTGAAAAATTAATTTAAATGAAAATTTCCAAAATTAGAGTGTTCACCAGAGCATTCCCCTACTTTTTTATGTCCTGTTAACATAATTAACAATGTGTTAATTATATTACATGTTAATGTAATTTTATTAACAAAAATATGGAAATTAGTTTGAAGAAATTGGAACAAATTTTGAAATTATTTGGGGAAAATTAGGAAAATGTAAAAAAAAAAAAAATTCTCTGCTGAGAAATAATTTAATAAAAATTTATAAAATCAGAATTGTAGAAGAAAGAAAAAAAATAAGGTAGGGTTAAAAATAATCATTTTGATCATTAATCGGCCAATTTGCTTATCGGTGCATCACTAAAAACCATGCCTTTTACCGTTCTGTCCAAAAGTATTTTTTTTTTAGCAAAATTGTATTTTGTGAGCAAAAACCAAAAGCAGAATAAAATATAAATTTTATACTATAATAACTAAAGCTTTTACCTTTTGCTAGATTCACAAAGATGAATTGTAATTTCATTATTGTTCATAAGTAGGGGCTAAGATTTAAAGTATTGATCCAGCAGGAGGAGGGAGAAGAGAAAAGACTGCTAAATCCTGAGTGAAATTAAAACAAAATAATTTGGTAACAGCTCACTTTGGCTTACTCTTTCTCACTCTACATTCTGCTTATTTACAATACTTACCGCCAGTGTATGGACACATCAGGTCCCTCAAATATTCCTGTGGAAATAAGGACTTGGCCCTCTGCAAAAATCGTGCCCCTAAACAAACATCTCCAGATTATATGTTGGCCTGCATGGGTATGTCTACCGAAGATATAAGAGATAGATTGGGTCTAGTCATTGACTTTTGGGGGGTGAATGATTTATTGGACTTAATCTAGCTCTACTAGATCCCAGGTATTTTAAAAATAGAATAATAATAAAAAAAACTTACCGCCAGTATAGCTTGCTATACTTGCAATTTTTTTACATCGGTAATAAGGCGATTAAAATTCAAATCAAGTAGTGGAAAAAAAAGAAAAACGACATGAATAATGAATACTGCTAAGTAGAACCAAAAAAAAAAAAAAAATGGTGCTAAAATTTTTTTTTTTTCTAATATTACTAGGAAAAAACCAATGATAAAAGTTGTAACCAGATTTTTTTCCCTCATTCTGATTCATAGAGCAGAGATTTTTTATACAAAATATTTTTATTGACAAATCTTTGTTATGTACAAACTGAATTATGAGATGAGTAAAATTTAAATGGAAGTAAACCGAAGAACAAAAAGGTGTTCCATGCCGCATTTCCTGTCCAACACAATATACATTTTTAAGTTACAGAGAGAAGAATGCTTCTGGATGTCCTCTGAAAAAATTAATATAATATTTAAGATAGATTGATGAGAGATAAAATGGAGAAAACAAATATAATTTCAAGCACTAAAATTACATGCATCAGTAATCCCAAATTCTTGCTCAGGGTTGTACACTATTCTATGTTAAATAAAACAATTAAGAGCATTAAGGAAGTATGATTAAAAACAGAAATTTTAATGAGGCAATTTTTCGAAATCTGTTTCATTAATCTAAATTATTAAAAATCTTTTGACCATACTTCATAAAAATTAAAATGAAAAAATAAATACATAACAGCACCTTCAAAGGGCTATTTAGATACATAAATTTAATCAAGAGGTATTAAACAATGGCTGTTTATTTTATACCATGCACTCAAACAAAAGAAAATTTTAGGCTTTGAAAATGCACAGTAGAAGACACTAAGCAGGGCTCAAAGTGCAGCTCAATAGGAGGGGATGAGATCCAGGACTCTTTTTAATGCCATTGAAGGTAGATTAACACTGCATTTTTTGAACTTCAATCTTCAAAAAATTCCACAGAGCCCCTGACCCATTCACTCGTATATGTGAACAAATATAATACTTATGACCAAGCTTGCAGAGCTAAATCTCTGAAGCTCATGCAAACGGAATGACACTTAAGAGATACACATTGAACATCGATAAAAAGCCGAATATTTACAGTTTCACTGTAAATTTGATTTACTGAAATAAATTTAAATAAATAAATAACAACATTCAAAGGACTGCTTTCATTTTTTCTCTGTTCATTATGTAACACCTTGTATTATATGAGACACATCAACAAACTGCTAGTTGGAGATTACACGGGAAAGTGTTTCAAAAATTAACATGAAATAAAAATAACATAATTTTTAAACATGTGTTATGAGATCATTATTAATATTATTACAAGTCAACTGCGAACTTTTGATGGTATGTTTTGCTTCAAAAATGATAGGATGAATGTTTAATCAATATTATTTACATTTTTACCCAAAATAGAATTGATGCTGCATTATATAGATGGCAGTGCAAATGTACATAATTGCAATCTTGGATAAACATTTTGAGGAGCATTTGTTATGATTCTGAGCAGGGCAGATGAGAGCGCATGTCAGCTTAGTCAGATACTTGGGGCTAGGTTCAGAGTCGGAATAGTCTTAATTATATTAGTTTTCTGGTCATCCCTGTGACCAAACTGATAAGGTCTTAGAGGCCTTGATTCTGAAGAGCATTTTGAAATTTTGCAGAGCAAATCAATTCTGTGTACAAAAATAATTATAAAAAAAAAATTAAAACCACTAATCTAAGTTTATGTTTGTATTTTGATAATCATCAAACATACTACCATAAAAATAGATATTTCTTAATTACTAAAACTGTTCTAAAAACTAGGTCATGCTTCAAGTACAAATGACTTTTAATTTCTCATATCAAAACAGCTGTCATTATAACATTAAAGTAACTAGTGGTTTACCGAACCATTACTGAGTACTTAGTAAATACTTGGTACTTGGCCTACTCGGTAGCAAAATTTTGATTAGGTACTCCGCCAATGCTGAGCAGTGTGCAAATATTTTTCACAATAACGACATTTTTAAGAAATTTATGATTGCTTTATTCACAAAATACAACTGTATTCTATGAATGAGTCAAAAAAAAAAAAAAAAACTTCTCTAGTAAAATCAATGCAGGGTAAAAATTAGCTTTTGTCTATGCCCTTTCTACGTTGCAAATTCATGAATATGCATTTGTGTATAGCTATGTTTTCCATATCACATGTTAGTGTGTTAAATTCATCTTTGGTTAAGAGCAGTTCAATGTGATCCCTAATATGAATATTCATAGACTGATAATAAGGACACATTTAAATCTTATTCCAGTTCATTTTAAATCATTTGAAATCTTAAATTACATTTTTGTTAAATAATCATTTGCCAGATTCAAGTTTGGTACATTGATAACAACACATAGGAGTAAAAATTAAGTCATTTTTATAATTGTAAGAAAAAGGTTTTGTGATTATTTTGGGTCAAGCAATACTTAGGAAAAATATTTTTAAAAAATGCTATGGAAATACTGTCATCCCCACTTAATCGGGTAACAGATAAACGAATACCCCGCTTATACCAATAAAGCCGTCCGGAACCGAACATCTCCCCATAGACACAATGTTAAATATCCCCGCTTAATCGAATAATATTTGTCAGCTTTTGAAAAAATTTTTGTTAAGAAAAATGTCGAATAAAATAAAAGGGTTCCTACAAGACCTTCAACAAGCAAATCACTATTGTGGACTGTTTCAGAAAATATAAGGGGAAAAACAAATTTTTTGTGACACAGCTTGTAAGTTACTTTTTCATGATTTTTATATGACCGTACGATATTTATACTCAATTATTATACTATTTCGTTGTTTACTTTGCTTGTTCCAAAATCTTTTTCCAATAACATTTATTATTTCCTTTTATAGCTATTTCTTTGTTATTGTTACGTTTTGAGACTAAAGTTGTCAAAATGGAAAGCTAAAAAATGTTCCCCGCTTAATCGAATAAAATTTCCTGGAACCAACAGTATTTTGATAATCAAAATCATTGTCATAACGAGTACTATATACTTGGCTACTAGTACACCTCTAAAAATAACCAAGTATAATAAAAATACAAGTTACTTCAAATATTTTTAAAAGTTTTAAAGTTAGTTACAATTTTAAGACATCGTTAATTATTTAAAATTGCACTATTATAACAGGCAGTAATTAAAGCATCATAAAAAATCCAATGAAATTAAAGATCCTGCAAAAGAAGAAAGAACATGTGACTTTTTTGGCTTTCAACAAGTCTTCTTTGAAGCCCTTCTAGACATTTTCCTGAAACTTTAGATAAGCATTCCCGAAATTGCTGAGAAATGATTGTTCAATAAATTTTGCTAGAAATGCGGAATAAAATAACTTATTCGCAGCGTTAAGAAGTTTCACAGTTTTTTGGCGAAACTCTGAAAAATGAAGTGTAGTGGGCAAAGTCTATATGTGTACCACTAAGACTATCACTGGATCAATGGTAAAAACCCCTGGCCCATAAAATATTTTAAAGAATTTTTTTTTCCTAATAAAATTTGAACTAAAACTTAACACTCAGTTGTTTATTTCAATTTTTTCTTTTGAAAATAATAGCTATCAAGAATAGACATCTCTTCAACCAGTAATCTCTTAAATTATACATCAAGCCTGTTTTACTTTCTCCCTTAATTTTAAGTTCACAAAGCATGTACCCCTTTTTTAAGTAATAATCTCAAAACAAACAACATTTAGGAAAGATAACAAGTGATAAATATACCAATATCATTCTGCGATATGCAGGTCAAATAGAAGACTCCCTTCTCAGAAATTAGCTTTGGCACATATGGGAAAAACCTATCCATCACTTCCCGACCTCTACTGCCACCACACGTAGCAAGAGACAAGTTGTCAACATTCATCTGAAAGAAAGAAAAAAAACCTATGAAGAGAGTACAAAACAGTATATCATCAGAAATAATTTCAAATTATTATAATGCATAAAAATTCTCAAATAAAAAGAATCAAATTATGAATAAATTTTTCAATGAAATATTTTCTTGCACTATCATAATTCATTTTCAATCTTTTGATTAGAAATGTTTCAGGAACCCAGAATGAATTTTTAATGTTCCAATGGTAATGTTCCAATGGTTGCCCCCCCCCCCCCCCCACCTAGAAACGTGAGTATTCAAGCGTACAGCTACACATTGGTTTTTTAGATATTTTTCAAAGGGTGGTTAATTTTCAATACTCCAAATAAATGGTTTCTAATTATGAATACAAACCATATATAATAATAAATAACACAAACATAGAAATTTAAACCTTTTACTATTTTTTTATGTTAGTCTTTATAAATTACTTAAGTACGACAAAACACTTAGAGTATGGAATAACATTCTGAAAAATATTTACTTTCTATTTGGTACTGTTTTAGGAAGTCTTTTTTGGTATTAATCTTGGTGCAAAAGTCTTCGCATGCTAATCCAATATTAATTTTACAAATTAATGTTAAAAATCACAAAGTAATTACCCTAAATAATCCTTTACAGTGTTAATTATTTTTTGAGTTTTTGGTCATCTATAACCAAATCTATCTTTTACCGGGACGTGAAGTACACCAATCTCGACATCAAGTGTTTTGTCTGAAAACCCTCACGGTCACAGTCAAACGTAAAAGTCTGGCAAACACATTCATAGCAAATTCAGGCTTTTATTTATGCATCATATGGCATTATTTTATGAACAGGAACAATAATTAGATTACTATAAAAAACAAACCTTTTTTGTATGGTTTATTACCATATTTTTTTCAAATGACACACACATTTATTACATTATGAGTTTAGAGACTTTGATGTGAGAAGGGAGTTTATGCAGGTTGCAAGAAAAATAAAATAATTTCATGAGTACCGTAAAGTCGGGTTACTTGGACCCTAAGGGGTTACTTGAGCCCATTACAGTAAAATGATAAAATCTAGGTTTGGTACTTATTAGTTGAAGACTTGCACGTAGTTCCTCGTTTCTCCTCTCGGTAGAAGCACTCTGCAGTCTCTAATGCTAATACCAAACCCAGATTTTATCATTTTACTGTGGGCTCAAGTAACCTCCTTGTGGGTCCAAGTAACCCGACTTTACGGTACTCAATGTAAATGACACAAAAAAACAGCAAAATCCATACCCACTTTCATATAAATACATCAATTTCTCAAAGTCGAGGGTGGGGGGGTGGCAAATTAGAATGTTCAGCATTTTGCATTAAGAAAAATACAAAAAACTCAAACAAAACATTTTATAAGTTTTTTTTTTTAAACTTTTTTCGATGATAAATTTTGTTGGAAGTAGAAAGCGTGAGAACACGCACGACTCAATTTTTGAGGCTTGTGTTCGATTTTTAGAGACTGAAATGCGTGATTCGGACCGCCTCGTTTTCAGAAAGCCTGTTATCCTCTCATACAGTTGCTAGACGCTAAAATATCCCGTTCTCCGAAATGGCAGAATATAAGGCTGAAAATGTTTCAATCAAAAATCGTTGGGTGAAATTGATTTTTAAGCATTTTCATACCAGTAATTTAAATCATATGCAAACTGTCAGAATATTAATAAAACTATTTTATGTTTTTTCGGTTATAATGCACCGGTAGAAAGTGCTCTTTTCGCTTTTGTATATGATTTACGGACCTGCGGAAAAAGTCTCAAATCGCTGTTCTTAAAGCATAAGTAAATTGTATGAAGTCCCACTACGAATTGCATTCTTATTTTTAACAACAGAGCTAAATATTCTTCAAACAAATATGTTGATTAAAAAAAATTAATGCAACATCTATTTTTCTTTTTCAAGTCTAATCTGACTTTCTCGAAACAGGGGAGAAATGCAACGAGGAAGTAGCAAGCGAACAAAAACTGAAGGCATCGGGAAGTGCGCATCCTAAACCTATCTCCCCTTTTTCAAATGGAAGCGACCGTGGCTGCCAGGCGCACAATACGCAAACAGACAGTAGTGTACCGTAAAGTCGGGTTACTTGGACCCTAAGGGGTTACTTGAGCCCATTACAGTAAAATGATAAAATCTAGGTTTGGTACTTATTAGTTGAAGACTTGCACGTAGTTCCTCGTTTCTCCTCTAGGTAGAAGCACTCTGCAGTCTCTAATGCTAGTACCAAACCCAGATTTTATCATTTTACTGTGGGCTCAAGTAACCCCCTTGTGGGTCCAAGTAACCCGACTTTACGGTACATATATTCACCATACTACCAATTCACAAAATATAACTACATGCAAACATCTCATCATACAGAAAAAAGTAAGCAGAACAAAACAATGAGTTAGTTAGTGTTTCAAGGTTCCTGCACTACATAGATAGC
The DNA here is from genome assembly GCA_038373865.1 of Uloborus plumipes. Classification (NCBI taxonomy): domain Eukaryota; kingdom Metazoa; phylum Arthropoda; class Arachnida; order Araneae; family Uloboridae; genus Uloborus; species Uloborus plumipes. The sequence continues at coordinate 87,270 of JAXGGA010001434.1, forward strand.
ACAGCCAGACAATCTGCCCACTTGACGATGAAATACTCACCTCTTCAGACGGTGAAGGAACATATGGTGGATTGAATATCAGTACATCTACAACATTTTCCAGACGAGTTCCAAAAGCTTCAACCTGGAATTAAATGTTTCAATGAAGACGGGATGGAATTATGAATAACGAAACATTACAACAAATATAAATACAAAAGTGAATTAACTGATGCACTTTAGTTGACCAAGGCTGGTAAAAACCATATACAGTTTAAAAAAACACAGGGACCGCGCTAAGCGTTCGCCACCTCGCCAAATGCGACAAAATAGAAAATTCGGCGAAAAAAATTCTGATTTGGCTAAAGTATTGGCGAATGGAAAATTGTCAGAAATTTTCACTTGGGGGAAAAATACACTTATTACATGAAAAAAACAAACAATTAAAATTCTTTGACTAAAACTCTCGAAGTTTGGCTAAGACTTTTGAAATTTGGCTAATTTACTGGCTAACAACTTAAAATCCTTAGCGCGGTCCCTGAAACATGACCATTCACTTTCATATTTTACATTACCCTATCAAAGACCTACATTGTAGTTGCCTCTGCTTCATGACAATGTTTCTATGATATGAAGTTTTATTACTTAAAAATTATGCATTTATTTTGCACTTGTTGAATATCAGTTCTTTAATAAACTGTAGTAGGAATTATCAAAAGCCTGTCAAAATCAATAGGTCATTACTTCTCAAGAAGGCACACACAACACGATATACTTGCCAAGTTGGTTTGAATGACATCAACAGAAACATTGTTGCTCTGAGTCAACATTTTGGTAGCATGAACAGCAACAGGGTTTATATCTGTACATCTGAAGAAAAAAAAAACAGAGTGAATAAAACAATCAAGACTAGCTTTCTGTGTTTTTTTTTTTTTTTCAATTCAAATATAAATGCATCTTTACTGGCCAATTTTATAAATTTGCATAGTTTGGAGTCATTTTTTGGTTTTATTTATAGTATTCTTTCTTTCTACTCGAATTTCTATGCTGTGTAGTTCATTGCTCAGGGTTTCTAAAGGCTATAGATTTACATACATTTCAGTTTATCCTCTCAGCTTTTTTATTTGTAATTGTTGAAAGTCGAGCATCTGGCAACAACCCTTTTTTCATTATTGTGCTATCGCCGTTTGGCAACACTCTAAGTCTTTTGTAATTATATCGCTGTTTTTTCGTTTCTAAAGTTTCAACGATGCTTTAATGTTGTGTTATCTTTCTACTTGTTATATTAAAATTTTTGTTTTCTGCAAACCCGTTCCTTTTTCACAATAGTAATAAAATATCAAGTGAAAAAGATACCAGTTAATATTAATATTTAAAACATTTTACCATAAGGAGTGAAAAATAAACTATCTATATACTAAGAAAACTGTGATGTAGTTATTATTTAAAACTGTTGAAAAATAAATACAAACCAAACCTATTTTATTTTAAAGTAAAATAAACAAAAATGAAAACATACTGTAAATGAATTTCTTTAAATATCCTTAATATAAGAAATTTGTAAGTTATATATGATTCGAAGAATAATGATTCATAATTACTCTACTAGGCATTTAAAGTCAAATAAAAGGGATCAAATTCCACTTCCACAATAAACATGACCGAAGGTGCACTTACTCCTTACTGTATAAAACAAAATGGATCATGTGATGAACTATCCAACAGTCAAACAGTGAATAAAATCTAGCCACAAGCTAAACAAAAATCAATAAGCAATCTTGATTGTTAAAAAAAAAAAATATCCAAAAGTCAATTTCGACATTTGACAAACTTAAAAATGATTATACAAGTAAATTTTTGAAACCTATAGCTTTTCTAGTTGAAAATTTTCAACTAGAAAAGCAATCACACCACTTCAAAAGTTTAATTCACCCACTTCAAAAGTGGGTGAATTAAAAGGGAAAGGGGGGGGGATTATTATGATGCATTAATTTGGATTATGTTATAAAAATATTTAAATTCTTCCATTCCATACAGATGGCTCCGATCCATTTTTTCATGGTCCAGTCATGCTTCATATCAAAGTTAATCATGAATATAACGCATAAACCCAATGAAACTTATTTTTTCTCATGTCTCCACCCCACCTAGACAAAAAAAAAAGGGTAAGTTACATGGTATTTACATATTTAATTTTTGAAATTTGTGAATCTCCATTTGAATGCCTCATGAGCTGCTACTGTTCAGTTCTATTTCTTGAGATGAAGATGAAACTGTCACGATTAACATAAATGAAGAATAATTCTTACAAGTAACAGATGGGGCCCAAGGCCTTTGCCAGGGTACCAGAAATGATCCCTGAGCCACTCCCAACTTCGAGGCAGATGCTTGGCCTGCAAAAAAATTGGCTAAAATAAATAAAACCACAAAAATATAGCAAGGTATTCTCATAAAGTAATATTAATATTCTATAAAACATGACTTTACAACACTGATTGATGGCAAATGCCAACATATAAATTATACTGTAAGGTGAAGGTTTTTCCTTTTTGCTTTCACCTTAATAATCTTTTTCTTGAACACACGCAATACAAATGGTGTTTCTTGAAGTAGGATTTGTATTTTTTTTTATATAGGAAATAACTCTACTGTTCCTTAAGTAGTTTCAACATCAGTAATACTAATTTTATTTTCATGAAGGCACAAAATTAAATTTAGGCAAATAAACAAAGGAAAGGAAACATATTTAGTGAATAAATTAAATGAAACATCTGTGTAACTAATTGCAATAGGTTTGATAAACGTTTCAAATATTGCAAAGTGCAATATTACAGCAAAATCTCTTTACAACAATTGCCATTATAAAGAAATATCCATTTTAACCAAAAGAGTTTTCAGGTCCGATTTTATTTCCATTACCTTGCTCGAAATCCATTATAACAAAAGTCACGTAGCAACGAAAAATTCTTTGCAGTCCCTTGAAAGTGTATCGTAGCGGGACTTCACTGTACATCTCATTTCACTGTGTCAATTATCCCCCCCTCTCTGCAATGTTTTAATTTGAAGAAAGTCTGATGAATTTAGCACACATTCTCTGATCAAATTTGATCAAAACAAAATTTAGTCAATCTTATCTTGGTCAATTTTCAACCAATAAGCTTGGTTCTTACTTCAATATATTTTTAGGAACAAACTTTTTATAGTTTACCAGAGCTGATCCTTCAAATAAAAAATATTTTTGAAAAAAAAAAATTGAACCGACTTCAGAACTTCACTCAGCAAGTGCTCTAAAAAGTAAAAAATAATTGTATTCTTTGAACAACCATTGATACTACATTTAAACATAAGTTTTAAAGTCGGCGCAAAAACACTAAATAGAATCATACGAAACTATAATTCAACTATAAATATAAATTTCAATGAATCCAGGTTCTTTAATCGCATTCTCATACACTACATTTCCAACACAACCACATATATATGTAATGGTACAAATATTCAACTTTTAATTTTCAATGGTTTCTCTGAAAAACGTTGGCAAAATATAGCTAAACATCATTTTACCTATAGTTTTTGCGCCGACTTCAAAACTTATGTTTAAATGTAGTACCAATGGGTGTTCAAAGAATAAAATTATTTACTTTTTAGAGCACTTGCCGAGTGAAGTTATGAAGTCGGTTCAATTGTTTTTTTCAAAAATATTTTTATTTTATTCTTTTTAGTGTAAATGTACAACAGAAATAAGGTAATGATTCCATTACGAAACTTCACCTAATTTTCTTAAGTAAACTAGCTGCGTGGCCCGGCATTGCACGAGCTACCTCAAAACAAAAAATTAACAAAACTTGAATATTTTGTAAGACTGGGAATCTTACTAATTGTTTTCCAAAGGTTCTTTTATTTTTGTGTTTCCCTGTGTAATATTTTACTATATATTTATTATATACATATCATAGCATGATGTAATTAAAATAGTTTTTTTTTATAGATTGTTGTTTTTGAAAAGTGGGTGAAACCGCGGGGCACAGCTATGCTATAATAAAGGTCATATTCATGCAAAGGATTTCTCATTTCCTGTTCCAGTTAAAAATACTACGCACGAGGCCCGCTAATGAGTTTCATGCTTGATTCAGTTTAGCCTTTATTCAAAATTCTCATTATCATTATTATCACTGTTTCATATCAACCACGTTTTATAACAATGGATTTCATATTTAATCATTTCGGACAAATCGTTTTAAATGAGCAAAAATGTGAAGATTTTTCTCAATTTCTTCAGAATCCTGTTATCAAACCTTACGTCAATTAAAACTAATGAAGCCTGAAAAATGACAAATCTATCGGCAACGGAATTTTTGAAATCGGTTCAGGCGTCTTCGAGTAATCGTATAAAGTCATAAAAATTTCAAAAAGATCATAGAAATGAATTTCATTGTGTTATCCAGAGAAGATTTACATTCAAAATTGTCATTATTACGATTACTGTAATACCAATTTCTATTTAGAACAATTTCTGCAGGTTCCCGTTATCAAACCTGGACCACGAAACGATGGGACCAATTGGAAATGAAACCCTTTCGAACAAAAAAAGAATTTTTAAAATTGGTCCAGGTGTCTCCGAGTAATTTTATAACATACAAAAAAAAAAAAAAAATTCTGACGAATCGTATAACCTCCTCTTTTGTTGAAGTCGGTTAAATAAAGAGATTATCTTTTGGATGGTTCTTCACCTTTGTAAATGATTGATAATTTGATTAGGACTAGTCGAGCAAGGCAAAAAGCAGGTTGCTGGTCATAAATTATTTGTATTGCTCATTTGTATAAATTAATCACTAAAACCAGGCTTCTAAAGTCTAGATCACCATGAACCCCACCTCCCTCAAAAACCTACCAACCAACCCTCCCCCCAAATTAAAATAGAAAAAAAACTTCTTTGGTACATTAAAATTTTATTTTCTAACACTTATTTAACCCATTCCCTGCCCCGGCCGACACACGATCGGCCGTGCACTTTGTGTAAAAACCGCTCCGGCCGACGTAGGCTCGTCCACAGAATTTGGTTCCTAACTGGCCGCGACGATCCTGTATCATCACAGCGAACCTAGCAGTTTTCGCTCTTGACGATCCTGTGTCGGCCGTTTTTCCAGGCGCAAACCCTGTTATCTCGCTTCTCTGCTGGGTTTTAGTGCTTTGAGGGGAGCGGTACCAAAGGTATTTTCTTTGGTCAAATGGATGTAACTTAAAAGATATTAAGAACCTGTGATCGTTATATAATTTATTTTATCGAGATTTTTCATCCTTTCACGTACTCTTAGAAAAACTAAAGAGTACAATGTCGTATGTCATGTATCGAGTATAATGCTTTAAATCATCAGACAAAAGTCCTTTTTTTTTTTTTTTTTTTTTTTTTATGGAAACTTTGTTTCTTCTGCTTTCTGTTATTTAAACTCTTGATGAACAAGTGAAAAAATATTCTCTTTGAGGGGCTATTACAAGCTTGATTAAAAAAAAAAGGAACTAAATCAGTGTCCCCCCCCCCTACTTTTTCGACTAAACCTTCTTCATTTAAAAGCTTCTTTTGCCAAATTTATCATAATTCTCCAAATTTATAAGATATTTTTTCACAATATTTTTTGTATTGTGTTTTAATTTTTTAATCATTGTATTTTAATTTTGGAACATGAAATGTTCCAAAATGTAACAGTAGTAATGCTCGTTTTGAAATTAATTTCTGATTTTAACTACATTTTGTTGTAAGAAAATCATGTGGAAGGGGTAGCGCATGGCAAATGATTTTCTGGCTATTGCTTGAATGGAAACCTGTTCAGATGGCTTGTAAAAAGCTTTCTTGGGAGACCTCCCATAGTGTTTCTTTCTGGCATCTCCAAGCTATACGACTGAGATTAAGTGGATACGGCTTTGGGGCGAGGGGGGGGGGTATATTCAAGTAAATAGTCTTTAGGGAAACGGGGGATTTGTCGCAAGTTTTGATCTTTTGTAACTGCTTATCGTTAAAATAGCTCACACGATTGAGCTACTAAAATCCGTGCACTCAAAGTGGGATATATACTCCTATAGAAGTTAAGATAAATGGACCAACACTTAAAGATATCTCTTTGTGTTATTGGTCGCTATGTTTACAATGCATCAAAAGTCGCCGAATCCTTCTACCCTTTTAAAAAGTCATTTACACAGCTAAGCTTTTTTTTATGATCTTGTACTAAAGCACGTCAAATGCTCTGTAAAATTGCATTAGTTAACCTCCTTTTAAGTACCCGAATCACTTTGAATTGTCTCATTGTAAAATAACCACATGGAAGGGATTGGAGCGGCACTTTTGTTCCAATACCACTGTCCGATTTGGTTCGGACAGCAAGCAACGGTGAGAAGTGTTCTCGTGGGAATAAGGCGACACCCCTTTCCTCTCTCCTTTTCTTCGGGATGCACCTTTGTTATGAGCAGTTTAGCAGGGCTTCATTGACAGTGCTTTCTGTAAATGTCAAAATAGAGTTCAGTTTTTGTCCTTTGTGATACCCCTATTTTTAAAAGAAAAATCTTATGCTCAAGGAATGGACTTTTGTTCCTTTCCCTGGAAGAAATAACTACATTTTAGATAAAATGAAACAACAAATGAAAGTTTTTTCGTTTGTTAGGATTCCCTTGTTCTGCTATTTGTTGCACGTAATTACTTATAGGGATATTAAAAGGGAATATGTTCCACTTTATTTTGTGAAAGCGATGAGTACTAACACAGTTATGTTAGAATAGTAAATAAATTAGTGGAATGGTAAATAAAAAAATAAGTAAATAAATAAAAATAAGCAAAAATAAAATAATTGTAAAATGATTGACAAAAATAAATAATGTAAAATATAAATAAATTACAGATACTTAATTGCGAGTATAGCTTTCAAGTTCATGTTCGACTGCAAAAACAACATTAAAAACCCCGTAGCAAAATGAGGAGAAAAGTGTTATCATACTGTGTCGAAATGGAACCGGTGAGTGATGCACGGAGCGGTCGCTTTGCGGCGGAAAACATTTTTCGCTTGGGTCAGTGAATGGGTTAAAAATTGATCTTTATATTTCTTCATTTTCTGTATGTGGATGCATGCAATAAGTTGGCTATAACGGATAACGGATGGTTAAATAATCCTATAAAGCAATATTTTCCTCACATATGGAAATAGTGATTGTTGTTGTACATACAAATTGCTTACAAATAAGAAATTAAGCATAGAATTATTTAAATATTTAAAAAGAAAACTATTTACTCCGATTTTGAATTGCCTTCTGAAACTAAAAAAATAATCTTCATATCCTGTATCCCATTCCCGGAACTTTTGCTTAAAAAATGGTTCGGTAGCTGCAAGGTTTGGAGGGGAGAATTCAAGCCTGGAAAGTGAGAGATGAGGTACAAGCTTCTAAAAAGGGCCCAGGCTGTGGTTCCGAGTATGAGGATGATATTTAAAGGGGAGCCCCTTTCCAGACGAAAGATAAAGTTCAATAAAAGCGTAAGTCAAAATATTGAAAAATGTTTAACAGTTGGGGCATGGACGGGACCATCTCCAAACTGAGTTTGGCAGAACATCTATTTTTCAAACAATGAACAAGAAGTTTCATTCACGAATTTCCACACATTTTCGAAAAATACGAACATGATTAAAAATATAAATACAATACCTTATTTTTTTCAATGAATCTAAATCTTTTTCTAAAGCGTCAATCATTATGAATGAGTCTTCAGCAGGCTCATAAACATCTGAAAAAATGTTTTTCGGAAGAGAACTCCAGTCTGCAGTTTTCATTTTTATCAAATTAAGTTCAACTCAGTCTACAATTTAAAAAAAGTTATTTTCACATGATTTCACATTTTTTTTGATGATGAAAAACAGTTCTATGACGGCTTCCTAATTATTCGAATTCGCGTTGAAATCGGACGAGAAAAAATATGATTAGGACACAAACGGGAAATTTTGATTTCCCGCACAAAAACCGATCAAACTATAAGACATATCTTTTTTCTTTTTTTTTCAGTGCTATTCAAGAGTAAACATAAAACATGAAAAAGTTCTAGTAAGTGAAAGAGTTTATACGAATCGAAACTTCCAAAACGTGTTTAAAAAAAAAAGCAGAAAGCACAACATTGCGAGACATTGCCATCTCCTAAAGAAATATCTTAAAAAGAAGAGAAAGTTTTAGAAAGATTTTAAACTTCAGCAAAAGCTGCATGACTAATGAACAATCTTTTTTAAAATTTCATAAGTAGAACTAATCCTTAATTTTTCATCTTCATTTGGTTCATTTTCTATTTTTTAAGGCTAGTTATTGGTGTGGTTTTCTGCACAAAAAGACTATTAAACTCTTTTTTTGAAAAGGATTTATGCATAAAGACCAGGCAGAACGATAAAAGTGTGATGTCAGTGGATGTCAATGAGCCTTAGACACGCCTACAACTTTTTAAGGTGTAACTAGCCGGCAAAACCATTCTTATGCCGATCCATTGATGAATTTTCAGTTAAAACAAACGAAACAAAAACTATTTCAAGAAAATAATTTATGATTTAAACTTATAATAATATTACTGAGGCCATTCATTTTGATACAATGAGTTCATAATATTTTACTACGCCATACTGTGTATAGAACCAGCTGACTCTGTAGATGATTGACTAAATCTTCTGTCCATCATTTGCAGATCTCCACAAGGCCACGCCTCTTTTGTGATAAAGTGTAGAGAATCAAAGCATCTTTAATCGCTTCACACGTCCGGAAGGTCGTGTTAAAATAGTTGTGTTATTTAGATTTTGGGATTTCAAATATTTTACCATTCCAAGATGTATTCTACAGTTTCGAAAGTTGTGACCCTTTCTCCAATATGGTAATTATTGGCTTGTTGATCTTTCACACAATTACTTACTACGAAAATTTGCTAATCCATTTTTTAAAGTTTCTGTTACCAAAGATCATCCTGATATTTTTTGCCGATTTGAAACATTTTAATTTCTGTTGCAATAACAACTCTTTTAACTTTGTGCAAGAAAGTTTCTGATTCCGTGTCTCTGAAACTCACCAAGTTTTGTAACCAAAATTAAGCAAATGTTTCTAGAAATCAATGCTCTACTTGTATTTTAACAATGCTAGCTAGATATGTGTTTTCGGGAATATTTCAACTCATTAAATTTTGTGACGAAAACTTTTTGTTTCTGGAAAGTCATTTTTGTATGTTATTTATCTTCAAGCAATTTCTTATATTTTCTTTTAAACGCTATCAGTACACATTCTGTACTTTGTATGCATTAGAAATCTTCCAAAGAATTAAAACAGTATCTTACTACACTTTTTAGTTTGTTGCCTTCTAATAATTTAAGTTGCACATCAAATGAAGTTATTTTAATGCCAACTCTGAGCATTCTACCATTTTCCCAACTGGATAGCCTATTGTTGATTCACGTGTTGTCAAAGCCTGTGGTGCTCAACATCTTTTTTCCCAATCAATTATACAAATGTGAAGACCAGCAACAGGCTGTGGATCCAGCTAGTCCTTGTCAATAGTCCCTAATGAAGGACAATGGCCCTCTTGAAGCTATCTACTAGCTCATTACAACCATTTTTAGTAAGATGTTTAAAGTGCCCACAACTGTTCTAAAGTAGTAATTTCCCTAATATCCAGGTTTTCCCGAGATTTGAATAGCTTAAAACAATGACCCCTTGTCCTGCTTTCCATTCAAAAATTTCACCAATTAACATTGTTCAATTTGATAAATTTAACAAACTAAATTATGTTCTCTATGACACAATCTATCATGTTTCATAAAAGGCTTTAAAATATTTGAAGTTTCTTAGACATTAACTCTCAGAGGGAGTGCTAGTGTTGAATTTTGAAAGTAAACTAGTTATTTTCTTTGGTCTTACAAATTGTTATGTATGTATGCTTTTCTTTAATGTGCTGAGACATGTTTAACATTTTTATTTCGCATTCCAGCATCCAGTCTCGTGGAATGGCCACCTTGAAGGACAGTAAGTACTTTTGATGTTTCGTGATTTATTTTCAGGCTATTGGAAAGTGAAAAGACATTAGCTCTCATTGTTCTTTTTTTTTTTTTTTTTTTTTAAATATTGAAATTATAAAACTAGCATTGAATAATTTCACCATTTTATTCCAGTTCGAATGCGACTGAAGTCTGTCAAGAACATCCAGAAAATTACCCAGAGTATGAAAATGGTGTCAGCAGCTAAGTATGCTCGAGCAGAGAGAGAGCTTAAACAGGCTAAGCCCTTCGGGGAAGGGGCCCAATGTAAGTAACAATGTATGCCTCAACTTGATACTTATTCATATTTTATTTTAAGGTATTCAGAGGTATTAATGTTTATTTCATTAAGTGAATGCAAATAGATGAAAGAAAATGCATAATTCAATTTGTGCAATTCATTACAAAACATGTGCATTATTTTTGTTTCTTACTATATCAGTAAACTACTTATAAAATAGTTTGTTGTCACTCTTTAGTTTGTCATTTCAAATTTGTAGCTTATGATATTGTTTTTTAAAAATATATATAGCATTTAATGTAAGAATTATTATTTTATATTTATTTTTGCATGCCGTTGAGAATTTTTTTTTTGAAAAAAAAAAAAGGGGGGGAGGGGGAGTGAAGCCTTTTGGACTGTACACAAACTTTTGGGACTGGAGCTTCATACACATCTAAGTTTTTTGATTCTCTCCTTAAAATACTATATTCCAATGTGATCTATGATATCTTTATTCTAAAAGTGATGTTAGTGTATTTATGTTGTTTTTGAAGCTTCAGGTCTTAAGATGAGATATATTGTTCAACTTTCTGTTTATAGCCAAATTTATTTTTCAATTTTAAGTTTCAAAGTTGGTTAAAATTTTATCCCTCTGTATCCTGTCAGTTACATGACTCATGTCATAGGCGGCTCGTACAGAGGGGCGGCTGCTACCCTCACTTCCAAAAGTAAAGCGCCCATGCCCTCCCACTTTTCACAATTAAAAAGTAATGATCGAGTGAAAAAAGATTTTTTGCTCAGTGAATAAATTAATTTCACCAAAATAACTGCTGAAAATTCCAAGAATTGGACTTTTTCTCATGGCATTTCATTAAAATGAGTGGAAATCAACCAGCCTGGTTTGTTTTGGAGATCATTTTTTACATTTTTCAGAGGTCCTTTATTCAGTAATGTTAAAATCCAATAATATAGCCAAATTTAACAAAAATAATTTTAAAAAACTTTAGAGGTACTGTCTCAGGACTCTCCCCCCCCTTATTTCTTTTTGCCCCCCGCCCCCTCCAAACACATGAGTCTTGATCCCTCACTTTTTTGGCACACCATCCGCCTATGGTTCATACAGGGTGTCCGCGCATATGGAAAGTCAGGGAAAGTCATGGATTTCAAATATGATCGAAATTGGTCATGGAAAGTCATGGATTTCAGCGAAAAATGTCCAAAAGTCACGGAAACTGACTGTTTATCATGGATTTTAGCGCTCCGGACCGATTGAAATTTTTCCCGCGATCTGGGAAGAACGAAAACACTTCCGCCGTCATTCTACTTCCTTATTGGGTGCAATCTGATTTGTCAATTACAATTTCCAACAAGTTGCATTGTGTTGACCAATTAGATGAATTCTCAACGTTAAAACCGTGAGAGGCGAATTTTGTGTAATTGCGCATGTGCGCGGACTCGGTCATCTGATAAAATATGACCTTGAACGACAAAAAGATATACTCGATGGTTTTTTCCCCCGCATAGGCAGATTTGCCTTTTACATTTGGTCTCCTCCCCCCCTACCCGCTTCATTTGATTCCTTTTTCTTTTAAAACTTGTTTGAATCTTTTTCTTTCGAGGAGTTTTATGCAAAAGAAAAACAAATTAAAAAACGATGTTGAATTTTAAAGAATCGTGTAGGTTGGTGGGGGTCTGGCAGGAACTCAACGAGTTCCGTTTTGAAGTCAGATTTCGCCTCACTCATATCAGGATCTAAACTTACAGTAAAATTTATGGACAGACAATTCATTGCTACATGAAAGTACGTTTAAGGACAAGCACAGTGGGGAGGAGGGTGTCGGTAGGAAAAGATCGTTTTTTGACCTCAAAAGCGAACGGACTTCTGTTGCTGTGAAACACAGTCGCCATGTTTGGTCATTTGCTTTGCAAGATAGAATGTTAAGTGCATAATTTTCCAAAAACAAAGCAAAGTTCGTTTTTTTTTTTTTTTAGTCATGGAAAATAGTTCGCAAAAGTCAGGGAAAGTCATGGAATTGAAAAGTCCAGGTTGAGCAGATACCCTGTTCATGTTATCGCGACATATATTGGTCGGTTGCTAACATTCTCAAAATGTTTTCTATCCAGGAACTTGTTTGTTTTATTCTTTTAATTATTATTTTTCAAATATCTCTTGTGTTGGGTATGAGTTTAGTCAGGATCTGAAGTTCGGAATTAAGAGATTAGCAATTTTGTAAGGCTGGTTTTTCTTTATAATTCTTCTGAGGCATTTGTCTGAAAGTAATCAAGTCTGTTTTCTTGGTTGTAACAGTTTAATCAATGATCATTTAAAGTCTTGTAATTTAATTATTATGTGTACAATGTATGCTAAAAAGAAGTACACTTGGAAAAAGTAGTTCATCTGATACAGGAATTTAAAATAAACTCTTTCCGGGGCTTATAGGCCGTGGACTGTGACTTATGATGCAACTCATGTTGACTAGAATTAAACTACCTGCAAGAAAATTAAATGAGACTTCACAACAAATTTTTAGACATGTTTGTTGTACCTGTATCTTAAATTTAAAGTTCCACCTTTTGAGAAGTTTTTTTATTTGTACCAATAAAATCTTTTTTACAATGCAAATCTCATTTAAAATAAGCAGGGTTCGTACGCTCCTTGAAAACCTTGAAAAGTACTTGAAAAAAAAAAGTTCATTTTCAAGTGCTTGAAAGTACTTGAAAAGGTTTTGAAACCTTGAAAAGTTGTGAACCTGCTTGAATTCCCCCAGAACTCCTTGAATTACGCTTAAAAATTGTTTGAAAACATTGACAAAGAATGAGAAACATTGATTTGAAAACAGTGTTTCAATATCATAGATAATTAAAACGTTGCAACATTTTGGGGATAACTGCAACTTATAGTAACCCTGTCCTACTCTGTTCAGTTTCCACGGCAACCTTACTTCCCATTCCCTCAGCAACAGCTGGCGATTTTTTTTTCATTTGGTTTTTTTTATGGTTGGGATTCGTTTATCAGACAGGTTGGTTTTGGTTGATTTTTTTTTTTCTTAATTTTTCCCTTTTCTTATCAAGCTTGATTTTTTATTTGTTTCTCGTTTGGATTACTGCAACCCTACTACTTCCCATTCTCTGGGCGGATTTTTTTTTAAATTATTATTTGTTTTTCGTCTGGATTCATTTATTAGATATGTTAGTTATTGCTGACGTTTTTTCTCTTAATTTATTCTGCTTCCTTATCAGATCTATGAAAATAAAATAGCATCTGAATAAGTAAAAATGGTGTCACCCTTTTTGAAATAGAACTGTTCAAGGACGTCGCAGTTGTAGTTTTCAATGTCCCACTCAAATTTGCTTTGTTTTAGGCAACAAATAAACATAACATGAACTTTAAAAGAGCAAAAGAGGACAAAAAAATAATTATTGGATTCTGGATGGTGGTCTCATTGAAAAGATCGGGTGGGGGGGGGGGATCTTCAATGTAAGTTTCCTTTGGAAGGTTTTGAAAATTGCTAATCGATATTTTAAACTTGGAAAAAGACAGGCATTTGACAGTTTGTCACACTCTATTTTAAATAATTGGATGATTAAAAATCGCCTCCCCATGTCTAGAGTGAAAGAGTTGATAAGAAAAAAATGCATAATCAACCGTTGGCATTTTTTCTGGAAGTGTAAACAAATAAGATTCTTGCTTTTGTTTTGATTATTTTTTGAGGATTGGATTGCGTGCCAGAAAAATTTGCAAAGTAATCTGATCCAGTTTTTGAGACAGGTGTCAATTGACATAAGTTGTATGGCGCCTTCTTTTAAAGGAATCAGAGCCCTTTGTCCATATTAACCAGCCCCTTTTGGTGCCAGTTCCTTTTGGCGACAAAAAAGCTTCATCACCCAATCAGGAGCTGCAATGTCTGAACCTGTTTCTTTTTTTAATCACTCATCTGATCTAACAAGTAAAAAAAAAAAACTGAAGTTAATTCAGTCAGGTGAAGGTCTATGTTGAAGCATGAAGTCTTATTTCGATTTTTCGTTTTTTTCTTAATATTTTCTAAATGTCCAAATGTGTATTTAACAATGCATGGCTGGAAGTGCCAGCATACAGCGAACTTTATTGAATAAAAGTTATTCAATTTTTTATTTTAACCAAGTTTATACTCTTCATAGGTGCTATGGGAATTCGATTAAAATTGTATTTAATAGCTTTTCATTTTATAGTGCAATGCCAGCAAAAGAAATCTTTACATTTGGTTGGCAATAAAAATCTTTACATGCAAGCTCCTTCTCATAATTTTACTTGCCATGGTCACACTATTGATGTGAGACAACTGGCCAGTTGTTGCATTGTTCCATTGTGAACTGGCCAGTCATCTCACATCACTAGTATGAGCATGGCAAGTAAAATTATAAAAAGAAGTTTGCATGTAAAAATTTTTATTGCCAACCAAATGTAAAGATTTCTTTTGCCTGCTCTGTAATATCCATTGTAGCTTGTAAAAGAAACACAACACTAGAGTACTTAATTTTACACTTGGTATTCCTTTTAAGTTCTCCGGGTAAAGTTTGAGTATCTGAGAATAGGGCATAGTGTAAGTGGAAAATTAGGTCATTTATTTAGTGATTTATAATTTACAAGATGTGGAATTATTCAGAACTTAATTAACAGAACAAGAATTATGTAAGTATGTAATATAATACATGCACTCAATAATACACACTAAACTTCTGTTTCTCATTCTTCCTGTATGTGTCCAAAAGTAAAGCCTCTACCTCATGTGCAAAATTGCACATGAATCTCTGCTAATTTTTTTTTACACATTTGTTTAATTTTTGGAAATTAAGTGTTACTTAATCTTTTTTAAGAGCATCTCAAAATGTATATCTCACTTCAAAAATTCATTTTTTATTTATTTATTCTTTAATATTATTATTATTTAAATGCACTTTATGACATGTACTCTTGATGATATCAGATTTTGAAATATAAATGTTGTAGATACAACAAAAAGTAAATTTTTTAAATCTTATTTCTTTATTTTTGCACAGTTAAATTAACAAATTTTATAATTTTTATAACACCAGTGAAAAATGACATTCAAAGTTTTGACATGGATAATTACTATCATTCTAGGCACAGCAAGTGGGGTCAACCCCCAGAGCTCTTGTAACAGGCTACATAGTCGATCTTACACCACATTTTTTACACAAGGCAGGCTTTGATACCCTTTCCCCATTGATTGAGCAATAGCGCATCTCTCTAAGTTTAGAAACACCCTACCCATAAGCATAAAAATGGCACTTTGACCCCCTGCCCTACCTTCCCAAAATGACCCGTCTTACCAGAAGCTAGATATGCCCTTGCATTTATGGGTGTGTATACTTACGGTAGTGTATCAAGAAACTTTTTTTTTTTTTTTGAGCCTTGAAAAGTGCTTGAATTTTTTTCTCCTTGAAGGGTATGAACCCTGAATAAGTCAAATATTAATTCAGTGATTAATTCTAATTTTGATTATTTGAAATAATTTTGTGTTCTTGATAAACTGATATTGTGTTTTTTCAAGCTTTTTCTCGGTTAAACGCGGCTTAAAAATGTAAACTGATTTCTCCCATTACTTCAGAGACCCCTTACTTAGAGACCCCTCAAAACTTAGTCTTAAATTGCATTGCCAAGTGAGTGTGTTTTGTTTTTATTTTATGTGTATTTCTTTTTCTTTCTTATTTTCTTTTTCTTTCTTTTTTTCTTTTTCTTTCATTCTTTGATGTGCTATTCCTTTCATCCAGTTTTTGCTAACCTTCTTGTTTTTGGGGAAGATAATCCAATGTCAGGTTCAATTGTTTGTGTAACAAATAAAAATAAAAAAAAGACAAGTGGGAGATCATTTTTTTCTTTTAAATCAGCTGTTATAATATTATTTTAATTATTGATCTTAAACTGTTTGTCTGTGATCATTTCACAGCATTTTATGAAAGTGCTCAAGTGAAAGGAGATGATGCCAAACCTGGCACCCTGATTGTGGCCATGACGTCAGACAGAGGCCTTTGTGGTGCAGTGCACAGTGGAGTGGCCAAGCGCATCAAGGGGATGCTAGGTGAAGTGGCAGACAACTCTGACATGAAGGTGATCTGTATTGGGGATAAGTCCAGGGCCATGCTGCAGAGGTGAGACATGAGAATAAAGAGGATTTTCATTTTGTGACAATTATTTAGATTAATGTCTAACTAAAATAAGTTTGCTTTGCTTCATAAAAATTTTGGTGTTATAAATTCATTGTTCTAGGCTTTATATATAATCTCTTTAGATGGAGTGTAGAATAAAATACTTAGTATTAATAAAGCATTTAAAAAAGAGCAGAAAAACTAAAATTCTATCAGTGTTCTTTTTCGAAGAATGTACATTGTGTAGTTATAAATAAAACCATAACATGTCATATCCTTTGTTGAATTCTTATAGAGAAATGTCATTGGCCTATCCAAGGAGGTAATTTGGGATAACACATGGATCAATAAGTCTCGAGACTAACCCAGAAATGGCCCTCGTAGTAAACCAGTAACCAGGTCTTTCTTGAGTACTAACCTTTGCTTGAAACATGTCAAAAATTTATGTCGATCGGACCAGAAACAGCTGAGTTATCGAGGTTGGAGTAAAGTCGTTTTGTAATTTGTTTAAAAAATGGAGAAAAACGAGTTTCGTGCTCTGATAAAACATTGTTTTTTAATGGGTAAAAACACAGTGCAAGCGAAACAATAAATTGAAAAATGTTACCCGGACTCTTGTCCATCAAAAGCAACGATTTGTCGGTGGTTTACCAAGTTTAAACGTGGTCGTACCGACACAAATGGCGCGGAACGCTCAGGTAGACCTGTGGAAGCCGTTACACTGGAAAATGTGAGTGAAGTGACAAAAATTATAATGAAAGATCATAAAGTGAAGCTCCGTGAGATTGCTGAGATGACACAGATATCATATGGAAGTGTATTTACTATCCTCCATGAAAAATTGAGTAGGAAAAAGGTTTTTTTCCAAGTGGGGGGGTGCCGCGATTGCTTTCGATGGAACAAAAACAGCAACGAGTCGATGATTCAGAAAGCTGTTTATCGCTATTTACTCGCAACAAAAAAGATTTCTTGCGTCGTTACGTGACCATGGACGAAATATGGATACATCACTACACTCCAGAGTCGAAACGGCAGTCATCTGAGTGGCGTACAGCTGGTGAAAGCCGTCCGAAGCGTCCGAAAACGCAGCAGTCAGCTGGCAAAGTCATGGCGTCAGTTTTTTGGGATACACATGGCGTGATTTTCATTGACTACCTCGAAAAAGGTAAATCAATTAACAGTGATTATTATATTGACTTGCTGGTGCGTTTGAAGGAGGAAATCGCAAAAAAAAAACGACTGCACACGCAGAGAAAAAAATCCTTTTTCACCAAGACAATCACCCTGCCACAAGTCGATGAAAACAATGGCAAAATTGAACGAATTAGGCTTTGATCTGCTTCCCCACCCTCCATACTCGCCAGATTTAGCCCCCAGTGACTACTGGCTCTTTGCTGATCTTAAAAAAAATGCTCCAGGGAAAAAGATTTGGCTCAAATAAGGAGGTCATCGCTGAAACTGAAGCTTATTTTGAAGCGAAAGATAAATTTTTTTATAAACATGGTATTGAAAAATTAGAAAAGCATTGGCCCCTAAAAGGTGATTATGTTGATGAATAAAAAAAAAATTTTGCAAAAAAATGTTTTCATTGTTAGTCTCGGGACTTATTGATCCATGTGTTACATCCCCCGCCCCTCTAACTTGAGAAATTTTCTCTTCTGGATCATAAAAAAAGGCTAAAACAAATCAGAAATAATTATCGATATATATATATATATATATGCATATGGTATGTTGGCTCAGTTCAAGTTCTTTTAATAATTGATGCTAATTCCCATCTCTGCGTAGAATTATCAGTTTGTTCAAAAGTATTGAATGACTTAAAATAACGGTTATTTGCTGTTTAAGCTATTAAGTTCAGAATTTTGCTTCCACTTTCGTTTTAAGAACTACCTTATTTTCTAGTACTAACATGCATGCTTATAAAATTAAGAGGACCAAGTATATTTGCTAATAGTATGTCTCAATGTATAAACTGTCACAATGAATGTTTGATAAATTGACCACAGTGTTTACTTTTATTGTTAAGTTATAAGCACTTATTAACATCCCACTTATTTTGACAAAGCATTGCCAAAGCTCCAACCAGAGTGAAGTTTTTTAGAGAATAATTAATCTTATGTTGAAAGTGGAACATTAAAAAACATAAGTTAAAAATGACATTTATTTATAGCTAAAAATTTTCCAAGACTCTGCTGGTACCATCTGCATAACAGCAACTTTTATTAATTTTGTTTTTGACTTTACAGGCAGTTTGGGAAGAACATCTTGACTGTGTTCTCAGAGTATGGTAAAAGACCACCTACCTTTGATGATGCCACCACAATTGCTGATTACATGATCAACTGTGGCTTCACGTATGAGAGGGGTCTCATTATCTTCAATAGATTCAAGTAAGTTTTTCCTCATCAAAGGTATGAATAGTAATTAAAAGAAAATAATTATTTTTTGTATAGTTTATAAACCCAGAAAATTAGACAAACCAGATAATTATTAGTGCCTTAATTTTCGTTTTAACCACCCATGAAAGGAAGGCTGAGGTTTTTTTTTTTTTTTTGCCCCAGCCCATCCACATTTACAAAAGTATAAGCAACCAAAATATATTTCCACTTTAACCATCTCCATCATATTTATTACTAAATATCCAACTATGTTTTTTACAGGAGACTTTTGTGTTTCAGTAATCTCTTCTGATGTTCTTTTTCTCCAGTTTTTATTCCCTTTTTTCTTAAAGAACGTACTGGGTATACATTCCTAATAATTTCTAATTATAATTTTATAATGCTAAGCATTTTTAGAACAATGCCAGGGTTCGTACGCTTCTTCAAAACTCCTCCAATACTCCTTCATGTATGAAATTTGTTTGAATGGCCCTTCAAACTCCTGCATTTTCGTACGAAATCTTTCAAAACTCCTCCATTTTTAGTTTAAGATTGCATAATCTTCCTCTATGATAGTCATTCAAGACATATCAATTTTCTCTTTATTAGTGTTCACATTTTTTTTGAAAAAGGGCAGGGTAAATTTCTTAAAGAGGGCACTTTTTATGGGAAAAAAAGGGCACTTTTTACGGAGTAGAAAGGCACTTGGGCATATCGCCGTTTTGGGAGATAAATTTGAGGTGTTGAATTTCGAAGTTGTAAAAAAAAAAAAATAAAAGGTCTTTACTTCTTTAGAAGCAAAAAAACTCCCCCCCCCCATTGTGCCACCCTGGCTCATACGTATTAAGCTCATACGTAAATACGGCACTGTTCATCAGTACGAACGACTGTTATATCATTCACACCAAGACAGGCCGTCAGTTGGAGGATCAGGGCAGATGGTCAATTGCCCCCCACCCCCTTTGGTTTTGGGAAATTAATGAGCGTGGCTTTTGCTGGTTTTCGGTACAATTTTCATTGAATATATAATCTTTTACCCCCCTGCAAAATTCGAAATTACGGTCTTGCCTCAGGAAAAAGGGGCTAATAACAGGGAAATAAGGCTTAAGGAATCTCACAATTGTAAGTGTTTCACGCTTTCCCATTTATATTCATGAAGAAAAACAACTGTGAAATGGTAAAAAAGGTGGTTTTTATTCATATGCTCATTGTGTTCTTTTTTTTTCATGGATATTTGTGAGAAAGGTTTGATGTTTTAAAGTCAAAGTTGTAAAAAATCAACCATTAGAATTCATCTCTCATCCCCCCCCCCCCCCCCCCAAGGCTTGTCCTGAATTTACAGTTCTTTAATCTAGCAACCCTGATCAAAAGAGACAACTACAAAGCCCTTAAACAGAGCATTCTGTTTATTCTGATATTTTATTTTCCTACATGGATAAGGAAGGGGAATAAATTAAGATAAAAAAACATGAACAACAACCAACATGTCTATAATAAGGGAATCCAAATGAAAACAAATAAAAAAAAATCGCTGAGAGGATGGGAAGTAGGGTTGCAGTAGAAACCAATCAGAGCAGAACAGGGTTACTATAAGTTGCAGTTATCGCCAAAATGTAAGAATGCTTTCAATATTTATGATATTAAAACACTTTTCAAATCAATGTTGTCACTGATTCAAGGAACTTAAAACCAGCGTTTAAGCTATGGTTTGGATAAATTTTGGAGGGAGAACTTCACTTGCTAAATTCCAACAAGATGACGTCATGCGTTCACTCTCTCGCCCATCCAACCTCATTCTCATTTATGCCTCTATGCAGAAAAAAAAAAAAAAATTAATACCAGATGAATCAGTAAAAGAGAAAGGATGAACAAAAATCTTTCAAGTAGATTTGTTTGTAAAAAATAAGGGAGAATAGCAAGCGAAGCATTGCCCTATAATCAGGAATATTGTTATTCAATAAGAAGCGCACCAGACCTCATGGACATGAAACAAAAGAATAAAAATAGCTTTCTTGAACAGGTGCAATGTGTGTGTGTGTGGGGGGAGGGGGTTGAGTCACCCCTTTCCCGCCCTCCTGATATTCGATTGGGAACGAAAGTGCTGTCCTCATGATTTTCAGAGTTTCTTTTGGACATCGTTCTCCTCCCCCCCCCCGGAAAGGGCAAGGCTCATCCTTAGAATTTTTCTGGTGGGGGAAGGGCGCGTTTCATCGGGAAGAAGGAGGGCAGGGCGCTGCGCCCTTTGAAAAACGCAAAACAGGAACGCTACTCTTTATTCCAACTAAAGAAATGCTATGATTCTTATCATGTCGCAAATTTCATCGATTTTCTAACAGTACCAAAAATGTCATTTGAAATTGAGTTTTGGGAGTTCTAATTTTGATTTTTTTTTGGGGGGGGGGGGGTCGATCCCACTTTTTCCTATAATGTCACAAAAATGGTCTACGATTTCATTTTGAAAGCTTTGGCATCATTAAATTTTTGGAAGAGAACCTCTTGACATCATTGAAGATAACATAAAATTTCGTTTTTGGAGCGTCTGGTTTTGAAACTCCATCCCTTTTCTAAAGTTACCGAAGATGAGCGGTAAACGCATTTATAAAGGAGGAGGGATGTGGAGGAATGCCACACCCGGAAATATTGTTTTTATTATTGTAAAAATAATGCAAATTCAATGTGAATTGCTTTCTAATAGCCTTTTTGAAAAATTGTCTGCTTTTTGTGTCAACGATGGTGTAAAAGATCTAAACTGAACCTTTTTAACCTAGCAAAAAATGTCATATATGACATCTTGCATACAAAGCGATTCTTTCCCACAAATATTTTTTTGTTTAACTACTGTACAGTGTGTACAGTTTATGTACATGTATTTGTATATATATTGTCCCATGTCACTTCCAGCAGTGGAAGTCAAACTGTCTAAGCATTATTATGCATGCTTTAAAATTCATTAGTAAATGTGATAAATTTAGTTGTGTTAAAAAAAGATTAGAAACTCTAATTTTGATATGATGAAATTAGTCCTTTATTTTTCTCCTTACGAACTCCTTCATTTTGATTTCTAAACTAGCTACGTGGCTCGGCTTTGCATTGGGTCTACATTGAGAATAAAAGTTATGTCAAGTGACACGTGTCTAAAAGTTCTGATTAGATTTGAATCCATATTTTGCCAGCACACTGTACAAAAAATTAATCATCGCCAAAAAAGTTTTAAATCCTCACTACAGGAAAAGCCTAAAAACAAAAAACAAGAATTTTATTTGTTCTTACTGATGGAAAAAATGTCAACACCTTTTTCTAATCAACAATTTTTTTCACGGTCGCCGCAGACGACTTTTAAAATCCGATTTAAAATTGATGTTTCCAAACTTTTTCAATGATGCTAGTATCTGTTTTATTGGTGAAAATATCATTAGGAGAATAAAAAATCGTAGGAAGGGAATCTTCCTGAAAGGTATTTTTCGCAAGCTTTCCAATGACACCAAAATCGGAAGATTCTCATAATTATTTTGGGTTGAAAAATAGCCTTTTTACATCATTTTTTAGTCCTTAAATTAAAAATTGAATGGTTGTGTACTTTTTTGGCGTTTGAAACCTTCCCCTCGCCTTCCTACGAACCTTTCCAGGTGTCCAAGTGCCTCCCTGCCAAATTTGGTCGAGATCCGACGTAAACTGTGGATTTGTATACTGTCGTGCTAAACTCGAAAGTCGTATCTGCACTTTTTAAACAAAATTGAGTTATTGTCACCAGGTCGTGCTTTGTGACTTATTTTAGCTAAATACAATGTTCTATGGCTCATTTGAGAAAGGGAAATATTTTAAAGAAAGTTTTGGAAAAGTATCTTCTGAATGAGATACATAGAGGCCCAAAACTTTAAGGAGCAATATCTCAGTTTGAGCTTGACTGCAGATACCACTTATGCACTTAGCACGGCAGTATAGGGAACATACACACACATATATATATTCTCTGTTTTATTTATATGGATTGAGTACAAACCCTGATATAGTGGTGAAGTATCTTTAAGGAAATGCTTTGAAAATTCATAGGAATAAAAAACAAGAGGCAGGCTGTTGTTTGGAGGCTGATTTTCATTCTTAAAACAATACAAAAGATGACAGTAGATTTATGCTCGGATTAGCTGCAAATTTTGAAGTGGAAAAGTTGAAGAAAGATGTTTACTTCGATTAAACAATTCTATGTTAAACCCTGTTATTACATAATGCATTAATTCTCATTTAAGGGTAACTTGTTATTTCATACTGAAGTGTGTGCTATTAAAATCTTTTTTTTTTTTTTTTTTTGCAATCCTTTGAAATATTGGTTAATTTCTCATATTCCATCAAAAAAAAAAAATGCATACGCCTCATTCATTCAGAACAGAAATGAATAACAACCGACTAGAAATTTTCCTTAGTAACTTTAAGAATTCTTCACAGCAAAATTAAATTTTAAGGGAAAAAAAGAGCAGCCTCCTTTTTTCTTTTGGGTTACATTAACGCCCTTGACATACAAATGAAATAGAACTTGATGTGACCAAAGAATACCCTTTAATGTCATTCAACTAAATAATTACATGAAAGCTGAGAAATAAATTTTATTTCTGGATTTTTATTTATCAGTTTGGTGTTAATAAAGAACATTTAAACCCCATTAAAAAATAATAATTTCAAGTTCGTCAACGTCTTCAGTAGTCCATAAAATGAATGACGAGTCAGACTCGTCATTGTATGTTAGGGAGTTAAAAAGAATTTGTTCCTGTTAAAAATAATTCTTTGAGTTAAAATTAAAGTTGATTTAATGTAACATTAACTGCCAAAATCTGAGCAAGGAATGCTTTTAAAAGTAATTAAGTTAATATGGAATCAATTAAAATGTCATCATCAAAATCTTGTGCCTGTGAAATGGCTACTTTTATTATTATAGTAGGGTCATTCCATGTCAAGTGATCCAAAATCTGAGAAAAATTTTACCTCACATTTTTGTATTTCTTTCAAATTTAGCTCATCATTTGTACCCTTTGAGGTAATCAAAAGTCTCAATTTTTAAATTTTTATCTTTATTATTTTTTTATTTATGAAACTTTGAATCGTTTTTCCATGGATGCTTGAACATAAAATGGACCATAACTCGGCACAAAATATAGATAGAACGTTTTTATAAATGTCGTTTTAAAGTACGTTAGTTGCCGTTTAATCTGATATGCAACATGACTAATTTTATAAAAAACTAATTTTAAAAAAAATTAAATTTAAATTTAAATTTCTCAAAAAACATATAATGAATTTTTTTCAAAAAATATGCTTCTCAAGTCTATTGATTTAAAAATTTTCTTCTCAAAGTAAATTAATTATTAAAGTCAAAAAGTTAATCCATCTTTCTTGTACTCTTTCGGAGTAATTCCTTGAATCAGTGGCGTATATAGGTTAGAATTTCGGAGGGGGCCCATATGCCAAGCTTGCCCCCCCCCCCCCCATACATTCTAAAACCCCATTTTGTCAAGCTTTAATGATGTTACGAAGATAAAAGTTTGGAAAAGAATTCAGAAGCCCCAAGAAACTTTGTTTTATTGAAGTTTCAGCAACACAACTTGTATGCTACAAATTGTTAAAACTAAATAAAGGGGGTCAGCACTCTCTGTTGGAAGTTTTTCGAATTTTCTGGCCTAAAAGTGTATTTTTAGGCTATGTTTGGTAACGTTCGAGAAATAAATATTGCTATAATTCTCTCCTCAAAAAAAAAAAAAAAAAGGTAATGATTCTCTTTTGAGTCTGTGCTTTGAGCCACAATTGAATTTGTTGCGCTCTGAAATTTCCACCTGGAACACAGGCTTCAATTTTCTCTTTATATCCGCTACTGGTAGTAATCTATTTTGTCAATTCAACATTAATAAAGAAATAAAAACTTACTGGTCCCCTCTAGCTCGGCTGCTTTTCACTCTCGTAGCTTCGAAGCTGAAGTCTAGAAAATTTTTTTCGAACAAATGCCAATTCAATTATGTTTCATTTAAATTTGTTATATTAATTTCGGGAGAGGCCAGGGCCCCCTGAGCCCACCCCTTATATACGCCCTTGCCTTGAATAATGAGCCCTCAAACTCATGTTTTCTTCTTTGTGATACATTTCATCATCAAATTTTGTCAACTGGTTTGAGGTTCTCTCACGAACCACATTCCACTCTGAGAAAATTGTTTTGTGAAATATTATTCGAAGTACATTAGTCATAGGTATTTTGGTGCAAAGATAATATGTTAAGCAGTTTATGTCAAGTCACATTAAAGAGATGTTTGTTAAATATTTTATTTTCAGCATAAAATATAATAACCCAACATGTGCTCCAGTCAGCGTTGGGTTTTTGACGTCAAAAACCAGTTTTTGACATGACACATCGAAAACCTGTCAAAAACGTCGAAAACCTGTCGAAAACGTCAAAAACCTGTCTAAAACACAAATACAGTGGTTATTGAGATTTTTTATAAACATATAAG
The DNA here is from genome assembly GCA_038373865.1 of Uloborus plumipes. NCBI lineage: Eukaryota > Metazoa > Arthropoda > Arachnida > Araneae > Uloboridae > Uloborus > Uloborus plumipes. The sequence continues at coordinate 112,516 of JAXGGA010001434.1, forward strand.
GTTTCTCATCCCGAAAAATATTAAATAAAATTTATGCATCTTATCAATCAAGTTTAATAAACATTAAATTAATAAATTTAATGAAAATTATTTCTCATTCTTTTAAACTAACTTGTTTTGCCGTGGAAAAAGTTAAATATTAAAACTCAAATCCAGCTTTTAAAGTAGTTTTGTTTAAATGTTTTTATAACTATCAATTAGTTATCTTATCAATCAAGTTAAATAAAAATTTAACTAATAATTTTAATGAAAATTAATTCGCATTCTTTTAAATTAACTTGTTATGCCGTGAAAAAAGTTACAAATATTAAAACGTACATCCAGTTTTTAAAGAAGTTTTGTTTAAATGTTTAAAAACTATCAATTAGTTATCTCATCAGTCAAGTTTAATAAAAATTAAATTAATAAATTTAATGAAAATTAATTCTCATTCTTTTAAATTAACTTGTTATGCCATGAAAAAAGTTAAAAGTATTAAAAGTTAAATCCAGTTTTTAAAGTAGTTTTGTTTAAATGTTTTAATAACTATTAATTAGCTATTTTATTAATCTAAAAATCTTTACATCAAAGTGATTTTTTTTATTTTGAGTAAAAGCAAAACGAAATTAATGAGGACTCAGTGCACAAATCTGCTAAATACTTTTGATCAAACTATTTTATTTATTTATTTATTAGTTAAAATTGTTAAGTTAAAATGTATTAAGTATACCCAAGACACACAGCACTTAATTAATGTACCCACTTCATTTTTAAAATAAAAAAATCTGTTACAGTAATTCCTCGAAGCAATAAAGCCATATTCAAAAGCCATATGTTTGATTTTTTAAAATACTAGTTACCATTATTTACTCCCGAGCCCTTCAATTATGATTAGGATTGCTTATTACACTTTATTTTAATAACCTAAAACTCCAAAAGTTTACTTCAGTGTCTGAAATCAGAAATTGTCAAATTCATTTGAAAATGTATTTTGATTATCAATATCAAATATAAACATGTTTTGAACAGAAATTTAGGTTTTTGAATTTTGACACTTATGTCAAAAACTGTCAAAAAGTGGTTTTTGACATTACGGTAAAAACCACGGTTAAAACCGGATAAAACCTCCAACTGTCAAAAACTTACCAACCCTGGCTCCAGTTGATATATACCCTTACATTCCATTGTATTTAGTGACTAGGGTGTGCTTGCAATTTTGTGCCCAAACTACCTTAATCTTTCCTCATTTATGTTTTCTGCAATGCTTTTCAGTTAAAAGAACCTTTACTTGTGTGGTAGTAAAAGAACTTGTGTGGTAGTAATTTTCTTAAACTTTTCGTTTTGACTTCAAAACCCCTAAAGATGTGTTGACATACCCCAGGATCCCACTTTGCAGGCAAATGTTACATTTGAAATTTGATGTAATGTGGCTTTTTTTTCTGCCCTGCCAATACCTTTCTTTGAAATTTCTAATAGGAAAAATCTATATTAGCATTTTTGTCAACCATACAGTAACTTAGTTAGATGTGTTTGTTTTAATTCAAGGTATGGTTTTACAGAATTGAAACACTTTACTACACCTAGTAGCTGAAGAGAGAGAGAAAAGAATTTTTTAAAAGAATGGTTTAGTCTTTCACCTTGTTTTCCATACAGTACATAATTTATGGTTTTTCCACTTGTTCTCCAAATTTGTTTTAACAACATAAACCTTTTATTTTTTAGATCCGTAGTGTCATATGCTACGTCTGAAATCCCAGTGTTCAGTGCAGAGGCCATCTCGGGAGCCGAAAAGATCTCTACATATGACAGTTTAGACGCTGATGTCATCAAGTGTTACCAAGAGTACTCTCTGGCCAGCATGATCTACTATGCCATGAAAGAGAATGCCTGCAGTGAGCAAAGCTCCAGGATGACTGCTATGGATGGAGCTAGCAAAAATGCAGGTATGTAAATTTTTGCCACAACTTCTCAAAAGGAGGATTTAGCAAAATGCTTTCACATGCTGATAATCAAGCAAACTAATTTTTAAATCTGAATCCAAAGGTAGCAATGGAATTTCTTTTTCAAATTTTGAGAAGTACATACTGTCATTTAATGTAATGTTAAGCCATGCTGGTTAACTACACCGCTTCAAACTTTTAAACACATTTGACTTAAAAAAAAAACTGCTGATGCTGCTGCACTGCACAAATCCAGTATGAGTTTTCTTATCTTTATTTTGCAAAAAAAAAATGTTGGCTCTATTGTACTTAGCTAATTGTATCATTTGGCAAATCTGAAACAATTTTTATTGTTGAAAGTGCTATTCCTACATTGTAATATTATATACAATCTAATCAATAATAGAAATCTAGTGATGTTGTGAAGTACATAGTAGTGCTGGGACATCCATGTCGATATTTTGGAGACATTGATATTTTTCCAACTTCAATGTTTTGGGTTCGATGTTTTTTCGATGTTGATGTTTTATAGTCCAGCTACGAATCATGTCAAGCTTTCTTAAAGCTTGATAAAAATATGTGATAAGGAGACCTATTAACCCTTTAACTGTCAAGTTATTTTGATTTTTAACACTTTTCCAAGCACAAACCCGAGAAACAGTCGGGTTTCACAAAGAGATGAAGCCGAAATAAACGTCTTCAGATATATATTCGGGTATAACAATACGATGCACTCCAAAAAAAAAAAAATTAACCCGAGTAATACTCGGGCGTGACATTTTCGAAAACCAGCTGTGCCCGAGACTATCTCGGGCATGAGAGTTAAAAGGTTAAGAAGTTTTTATCTTTAATCAGAAGTTTCAGTGTTAATGTCATTGGAAAACATTTGCTATGATTATTATCAATACTTTGCTCTTGATGTCTCTGAAACATCTCTAATTTGCTTTTGCTGTTTTTTTTTTTTTCTTTTTTTTAAATTTAATATTTGTTTTTATGTGGATGTTTTTTTATTTCAGCAAAAAAAAAGAAAAACACACACACTCAAAGATATAGGGCCAAAAATTATATCGTTAATCAGCAGTTACACTATCAATCTCGTTAAAAGAGGTTTTTGATAGATACCATGAATGTTTTATGGTTGATGTCTTTTAATTATCAATATTTCCAGTTCAATGTTTTTTTTTTTTTCTTCTTTCGAGGTCTGTTATAACTTTCAGCAAAAAACACCAAAAATATGCAATAAAAAAGATTCATCTTTTACAGTTGCAATGTCCATCACATTGATATAGTTTTTTTTTAATTATTATTATTAATGATGATTTATGGTTTCTGATTTTTAAGAGTCGTTTTGCTTTGGAAGTTTTTTCGATTTTTTTTTTACATTTAGGAAAAAAAAGTTTCATAAAAAAATGTGCGATAAATAAAAGTTATCAAGTTAATCAACAGTTGCAGTAGCCATCTCACTAAAAAAAGTTTTCTATAATTGACATCAATATCATACAGTGGATGTTTTTCAGGAAATAAAAGACAAAACTAATTGAGTGATATAAAGAGGTGCAAAGTATTGTACATTTAAATGTGTAAGCAACTTATAAAAAAAAAGATTGATGTTTTAAAGCATCAATGTTTGAAAACATTGATATTTTTTAAAAGATGTATCTATCTATGTCTTAATTTCTAAACATCAATGTCTTAAAACATCGTTATTTTGCCTTCGATGTAGCACCCCTAGTACATGGTGGGAGCTTAACATTTAAAAATGTTATTCTTCTGCTTTAAGGTTGTACTACTTTTGTTAGAATAATTTATTTTACATATCATGTTTTCAGCTTGTTCTAAATTACCCTAAATGGCAGGATAGCAGAAAACCAGGGAACAATTCATTTTTATATAGATTTCATTATTACTAAATTTAGCTGTGCTTAGGAGTGTATGTTCTGTTTTATGCCAGCAAATAGTATACAACTATCAAAATAAAAAAAAATGTGGTGCAAAGTGTGGCCCTGAATGAAACAATTCCTATTAATAGACTTAAATTGACGCCTTTTGCTAAAAGATGCTCATTTCTGGTTGGCTGCAAACACACTTGTTGTGTTTTTGAGTTTTAATTTGTTTATGCAATAATGTTTCAAAATATATATGTTTATTCAAAATTTATAAGTTTTTAGTTTTTTTTAGATTAGTTCCTAATATTCTTATTAATAACTTATTTCATCAAGATGTAACTATGAATTTTGATTAATGTATTACACCTTTACAGGTGAAGTGATTGACAAATTGACGATGACTTTCAACCGCACCAGGCAGGCTGTTATCACCAAGGAACTCATCGAAATCATCTCTGGAGCTGCTGCACTGTAATGCCCGCCTCCATCTAGGAGAAAATTGACTTTATTTACTGCCTACTTTATAGTTTACCACCTCTAGATGAAAAATTTAAAAAGATAAAAAAACTGTTCGATTCATCTGTGTCAAGATAATCTATTTACATCAAATTAGAAAATGAAATAAACTTGTACAATTTTGATTGAGTGTGTATGTCTCTGTACAAAAATTACCTTTAGATTATTTCAGGTTTAGTTGTCTTTTACATTTCATTAAAATGCCTGCATGTGATTGTCTTGAAGTTCCGAAAAACAAGGTTCAGGGTAGTGGCATTAGTCCTTGCTGACATTTATACTGTAGAATTGTATTAACAAAGAAAACAAAAAGAGGCAACAACCATAATCATGATTTTCGTAGACTTTGTGACTGCTGAACAGGGCCAACCTTAGAAAATGTGGTTCCTGATTGCAGTGCAGAATTTTAGTGGGGCCCTCTTTACAGAATGATTACATTTAATTTTAACATTCAAAATGTTAATCTTGAAAACACAATTTCATACTACAGTCGACGCTCGTTATAACAACTATGCGTCAAAAGGCTATCCCATTATATCGACCAGTGGAAAAAGCCCCAACTTTATCCCAATATACTCTATGTTCTACCTCTTATAGCGACCACTCGTTATAAACCCCTTTTTCTGTGGGACGAAGATAGTCATTATATCAAGCGTCAACTGTATTTTTGGTAGTGCATGGCCGTGCACAGGGGCAAAAAGAACACCTATTAACCCGCATACCGAGTCTGAAAGGGACCCCAGATTTCAAAAATAATTGTAAAGTATACTATTATGCAAAAGTAAATTAAATCAAAGAGGGCAAGAAACTTATATTATTAAATATATGAAATATATATTTAAAAATAATAATATATACACAACCAACATAGATTTAAACAGGAATTTTCTGTTGCAGTTTTGATACCATCAGAAAGACCTGACTACTAACACGCATTTTACTTTTTAAGGTTCCGAAATTACTGAATGTATGAATTCTAGTCTACTATTGACGAAAAAGAAAGAAAATTAAGATATTCTTCTTTATTTATTTATTTTTTCCTTCTGCTAATTTAAACTTTAGGGTATGCTCTACACCCCAAAAACTTTTTTGGCAAATTGCTTGCGCACTTGAAGTCTGCCCTGCTGTATCTTCGTGAATGTTTGTTTTTTAGACTTGACGACAGATAGCCCCGTTAAAGTGTGTGGCCTAAAATCCTTCAATATCTCAATCTGACCCTGTCTGTCGGTAGCACATTTCTAAGGACGGGAAGAAATAACAAAAGTTTAACGTAGTTCTTGATTTGTTGGTTGCAAGCAGTGTTTCTTTCAGGCATCTCTCTGGGGGGGGGGGGGGGGGGGCACTGCCCTCCGGGAGAAAGTCAACTGCCCCCACCAGCAAGGCCTTCAATTTCAGAAACTCTTAAATATCATGAAAATTTTGACAAACCTACAATTGTGTATTTAAAGCCTAAGTTTCGAAAGTAGGGTTTTGAACTGCATATCTTACATAACTTCATCAAAGATCGTCTATATTTGCACATTTGGGGCTTCAATTTGAAAATTTTCCTGGAAGAGTGCCTCCAAATTTCCCTGAACGTTGTTAAATTTCGTAAAAAAATTCGTTTAGGACTTTAATTTTGAAAATTTGCGAGGGAAAAATCCTTTTGTACCCAGGATTTGATTCATCTTATTTCTATTTCTCTTTTTTCGTTTTTAAAACATAATCCATCCTATGCGTGCTCTTCATTCATTTTAGTAATAATCGTTTTCTAATTTTAGAAGCTGGATCCACTCTCTGTTTCCCAACAAAGATCTATACAACTATGTGTTAAAAAAAATGAGGGTCACCAAAACCTCATACCCCTCCCCACCCTTGTCAAGTCTGTTTGACCTCACGATAGACGACAGCCTTGTTTCATTATGAATTATATCATAATGGACTCGGTTTTTCTATCTATTGCCCTTTTATGGGAACGGAACTAAGAAATTATTCTCAGAAACACTGGAAAACAAACAAGTTTTTAAAACATACATCGCCCCTCCCGACATGGGATTTATTTAGGAAGGTCAGCCAATTATTAAGGCAAATTTACAAATTGATATTTTAAAATGCTAAAGTTTTTATTGAGAGGTAGGTTTCAATTTATTTCGGAGGGGAGAGAGGTGGTCCACATCCACTCCCTTGGCAACAGTGGATCTAGCTTCTGGTTTTGTTGGAGGTCATTATCGAAAAGGTGGGGGGGGGGTGCAATTTTAGGGCTCAAAGGGGGGGTGGGCAAATTTATCGAAAAAAAGTCCTCAAAATTCAATTTTAGGCCACCCCCATGATCCCTCACCTCCGGATTCTCCAAGTGCCCTCCCGGAGCAAAATGTCTGAAAGAAACACTGGTTGCGAGGACTGAAGGGGATGAAAAATACCTTCTCTATGCTTGGAAAAACATTAGATTTTTTGAAAATTCAGTGTCAAAAAACTTTAAAGAGAGAGCAGCTGAACACCCTCATTTCCTCAACGTCTTTAAAGATAGCTTAAAAGTGAATTTTTAGACTTCAATATTGAAAATTTTCCTAAAAAATTCTGACCAAAAATTGCATTTTTAAAGGTTCAAATTTGGAAAATTTCTGAGAGGAACCTAGACCCTCAATGTTCTCAGAGGCAGTTCAAATTTGACTTCAAAAAAAAAAAAAAATACGAAGGGAACACAAATTTCCCTTTCACTAAAATTACAAAAAAACTGAAAATGTTTATGTCAATTTTTGGAAATGAATTCAAAGCAAGCATTTATAGCGCTGTGAGTGGATTCCGAAACACAGGAGTTTTGAACTTATAATTGACATATGTACAATGGCAGGGACTTACTGCGGCAGAGTTAGAAGTAAGTAGTCCAGATGAGACTACTCAGAGTGAACAAGCTACATGTTTGATGTCAACTGCACATTATGTGCAAAAACCAGCTATGGCTAAAATCTATATATATAAAAGAAAGTCGTGTTAGTTACACTATTTATAACTCAAGAATGGCTGTACTGGTATGGCTAATAATTGGTGGGTATGTAGCTTAGAGCCAGGAGACGGACATAGGCTATAATTTATGTGTGTCAGTTACATAAATAGAAAAAATGTCTTATTGACTTCGCCTTTTTACGAAGCCTTTTTTGACACCTCCATGGCTGAGCGACATAAAGCACACGTTCTGGCAGCTTCCGGAGCGCAGTAAACAGGTTGTAAGTTAGCTGTGCGTTGAGTGTTATTTGACTTTTTTGTGAAATAAATTATAAACAAACGCGTTACTTCTCTTGAAATTTATATGCGATAAGCTGTCAGAAACGCTTGCTCATTCCGAGGATCCCGATGATCCCAACCGATATGCCGTTTGAATTTAAAAGACTTAAATTTTCGATCCGGCTTGCATTTGTCATGACCATCAACAAATCACAATGCCAATCCTTAAAAGTTTGTGGTTTGAATCTAAAACGTCACTGTTTTTCCCATGGTCAATTATATGTGGCATGTTCACGGGCCGGAAGACCATCTGCGTTGTTTGTTTTTGCGCCTAATAATAAAACAAAAAATGTTATGTATCACAAGGTACTTAAGTGAAGAGCAACCTATGTACTGAAATACAGAAACAATAATGAATGATTAATGTAGGTACTTAATTTTTTTTTTTTTTGTATTTTCTAATAATAAAACACTTAATAAATTCAAAAATTTGCTTATTTATTGCCTTTTAGGCGGAACAGAGTTCGCCGGGTCAGCTAGTTAGTATATAAGTTCTGTGGAATCATCGTATAGTTTTCTACAAGACATGATTGTCTTTTCTGACAATTTTCTAAAGGTGGTACACATATAATCTTGCCTCCTAGAAGTCTACTTTAGCAATCTTTCTAACGTTATCGCCATATAAAAGAGACATAAGAACAGAAAAAGTTACATAAGGAAGAGAAAAAACTGCACAAAACAATTATTGCATAATTTGTCTCATAGATGAAATGCAAAACATGATTAAGTATAAAATACCATCAGTAGTTTGATGGTTCATGGTTCATCGCATTGTTCATCAACAATGCGCCAAAGTGAGATCGAAGCAAAAGAAATTCGATAGCAAATTCCATAAAAAAAGATTGTACAGTTCAAATGTAAGTTCTGTCAAGTAAATACAGTCCTATCTTTTTCTGTTATGGTTCAATTTAGGAAGTGCATGGTCCAATATAAAAGTATATGTTCTTAAATTGAAATTGGACTGGTAGTTTGTATTTTTGTTCAGAAAAAAAGTAGGGCGCCAGTTTGGTGACCAACATGACACCTTGTAGTCGCCAAAAAATAAATTTTAGTCGCCACTGGCGAGTGGCAATCGCTAGTCTCGACCTTTAGTAAAAAGGAATAGATGTAATCTTTTCTGGTGAGAAAAGGTATAGTTTGGATGGATTAGATGGTTTTTCCTACTTTTGATTCCTTCTCTGAGAAAGAATAAAAATTCTGAAAGCGTCCATTTGGAGAGGGCTCAAATGAGCCCCTGCCTTCTAGACACGTGCCACAGCATGTTCTGAGTAAGTAAGGCGAAGGTAAACCCGACTCGCAATCACCTGCGAATGTTGAAGGGCTTCATGCCCGCACACACGAAAGGTTTCGATGCCCGTCGACAGCCTCGCATACGAGAGCTTTCCTGCCGCTCCCCTCTGGGTAGGGTTACCAGGCATTTGGACTGTACGCTATGAGTGTAGATAAACTGCGGTGGGATCTTAGACTAATAGCTACAGCTTTTATATCTGTTGTGAATGAATCTTTGGACAGTTCGGCGGTTTGAAGTCCTGTCCGGACTTGAAAAATGACCGGATTTGAAGATGATAATCTAGAATTGTGATTTTATTTTTCAAAAATCGAGGTGGGGAAATTTTACTTAGTGCGTTTCTGCTAGTACTAGAATTGCTAAATAAAAAAGTACAAAAATAATCAAAGTTGGAAAACTTATGCCAGAACCACATGGTTCCCGATAGAGTGCGAAAATAAGAAATCCCAAGCGAAAGAAAATTGTATGCGGAATTTTCTTGCGAGTTTGTTACGCTTGTTAAATTGAATCACTAATAAGAAGTAAACGAGTGGGAAATGAAAAAAAAAAAAACCACTAGGTTGCAAAGTTGCTTACCCAAGTTTCAAAACCGGGAATGGCGATTTTAAAAGCCTCGATTTTACCGATATCCAGGGCCTGATTTGCAAGTCTCCATGCCCAGGGCACTTTCAAATTTTTTTGCCCCCTTTGAATGATTTTTACTTTATAGAGCGGTGGTGATTCAACCACGGTGTTCATCCCCCCCCTACACTTCATAAATGCATATTTAATTTCTATTAAGAAAATAAATATATAAAGGCATAAATGAATTACGAAAACAGTTGAACAATTTTCAAACATCAAATTTTTCCTGCCCCTTAGAAATTTCCTGCCCAGGGCACGGGCCCTGGATGCCCGTGCGATAAATAGGCCCTGCCGATATCAAACCTTTTCTTTTCTACTGCATTTTTCCTAAATGATTCTCTTCCACAACTTGACAGTTATTGTCCATCGATCTATCCTCAATCGCCCAAAACGATGAACTAGAACTGTAAAAGCTAGATCTTCCGAAAAATAAGAGAAACGTCGAATTTTGAGAAGGTAAATACTTGAAAATTTCAGCTCATTTGAATATGACGTCTTAACAAAAATTGCGAGTTAAAAAGACGAACCTGTGAAAAACAGGCAGTATAAAAACTGCACATTTCTGTTTTTGAATTTCTTTATTCAGTTTCTTTCCATTTTTTCAAAAATATTTCTTTTCAACTTCAGCCCATTTCATGTTTTAAACATAAGAAAACCCTGTAATAAATTTCACCAATGCAAAAATAGGTAGTAGGGTAGACCGACAAGTGAATGAACATGAACACCTCGTATTTTTTTTGGGAAAATAAGTTTTTAAAACATTTTTCTTAGATAAACAGGCAGTATTCACTTCCTCCTAGACATTTCCAAAACGAAAACAGCTAGAAAATGCTGCGTTTGTCTTGTTTGGGGTGTTCATTCAATGGGTCTGAGCACTTTTTTCCCTTTCAACCCCCCAAAAAACTTGATTCAGAACCCTAAAAGTTCGCGCAATATTTTAAAAAACAATTACATGTATCCGCTAAAGTGCTTCTACTGCCATGTGGCAAATGCAACAATTTTTAGCCTACTTTCCCGCTAAAAATAAAAGAAAGACGAAAAAAGTATTAAAAGTGGCTTAATGCATCTAAAAAATATCTCCAAGTCAAAAAAATATCGCCAAGTTAAAAAAAATGTCGCCAAGTCCGAAAAAATATCGCTAAGCTAAAAAAATATCGCAAGTCCGAAAAAAAAAAAGCCAAAAAGAAATAAAAAAGTAAAATGAATATCGAAAAATTAAAAATTTGAAAGTGGGATATTGAGCTGGGGAATTTGTGTGTCGGTCCGTCAGTCGGTCGGTCTGTCTGTCCCCCCCCCCCCCCTAATAACTTTTGAATGAACATTCCGATTTTGACAAACTTTTTTTTGTTGGAAAGATCTCGGCGAGTACAGCTCATTCCCATATTTGATTTTTCGATTTGAACAATTTTTGGTTCAACTTTGAACCGTTCAAACAACCTGTCCCGCGATGCTAACTTTTGATTGAACAGTCCGATTTGAACAAACTTTTTTTTGTTCGAAAGATCTTATCATGGATACTTCATTCCTGTATTTACATTTCCGATTTGAACAATTTTTCGTTCAACATTGAACCGCTCAAGCAAGCTGTCACCCCTAATAACTTTTGAGTGAACAGTCCGATTTAAATAAACTTTTTTTTTTTTGTTCGAAGGATCTCAGCAAGGATACTTCATTACCGTATTTAAATTTTCAATTTGAACATCTTTTCGTTCAACATTCAACCGTTCAAGTAACCTTTCCCCACCTAATAACTTTTGAGTGAACCGTCCGAATGGAATAAACTTTTTTTTTGTTTGAAAGATCTCAGAGAGGTTCATTCCCATACTTCGCTTTTTGATTTGAACCATTTTTCGTTCAATATTGAACCGTTCAGAAAATTTTATAACATGAGCGCCTACTGAATGGTTTTGATAAATAACGTATTGTAAAGTACTTTTCTGAATAGTCTTCTGTGAGGACTCTGATTCCGACTCAGTGGCGTAGCTAAGGGGGGGGCGTGGGGGGCGGTCCGCCACGGGCGGCACTTTTAAGGGGGCGCCAAAATGAGAAGGACGCCGGCAAATCACATGCACCACCAAAAAAATAAAAGATGAACAACAAGAAGGAAAAAAATGAAAGTGTGTGAAATCTGGACGGTATCAGGACACAGGCTTTGTACGGGAGAAAAAAAAAGCAAAAACCAAAAAATTGCCAAGAAAATACATACATAGGGCGCCATCGAGATACAAACGACCTCAAGAAAATTGCTCGCAATAAAAAGAAACGGAGAAATTTAAATAACAACTAAGCAATTTTGGGGCGGCAACAAGTTACAGACGTCACGAAAAAAAAAAAAAAAAAAGCCAAGCAAAGCTATAGAGTGGCATTGGGGTATAGACTTTGTAAGAGAAAGAAGGAAACAATAAAATAACAAGAAGTTCCGTCAAGAACTAAACGAGCCTACTTTCCCGTACATCGACATCGGCATTCTAGCATCTGATCATTATTCTCTTATCATCTGAGACTGAAAAGTATGCCAAACATACCTTTTTAGCACTTAATGCTGATTTCTAAAAGCAAAATATACCCCTCTCATCAGATGAAATGGACACGTAAAAAGTAAATAAACGAATAAATAAAGTTTTGTCGCACCTTTTAAAGAATGTAACTGTTGCAGTTCTTCCGTAGAAAAAATCCTCAATAGTTTTCAAAAAATAAATAAATAAAAGTACAAAGAGCATCAAAACACATTTCATCAAAGAAAGAAAAAAAAAAGAAAAAAAAAAAAAACTCGTCCATTAATAAAATGTCTCGAATTTCACTTTTAATCCGTTGCCAGTTGTTAAATTTAAACAAAGAATAAAATGCCCTCGTGAACGAAAAATTTTTGTTACAAAAAAAATCGTCTGCTGAAAAAAAGAAAAATATAACAATAATAAACAAAATAAAACAAATGAATAAATAAACAATGCACAGTCAGTCATTTTTTTTTTCTGAGCCTGCATTTCCGCCACGTTCGCGGAGTCGGAGTCGGAATCAGAGTCCTCACAGAAGATTATTCAGAAAAGTACTTTACAAACATTATTTATCAAAACCATTTTCTTACAAAGTTAGTTTGAAGGAAATCCGACTTTAAGTTCAGGATCAACATTCAACTTAAATTCCCCGTAGACGCTAATGTTAATTTTTTTTCTGAACGGTTCAATCTTGAACGAAAAATGGTTCAAATCAAAAAGCGAAGTATGGGAATGTATGGGAAAGCCTCTCCGAGATCTTTCAAACAAAAAAAAGTTTATTCCATTCGGACGGTTCACTCAAAAGTTATTAGGTGGAGAAAGGTTGCTTAAACGGTTCAATGTTGAACCAAAAATGTTCAAATTGAAAATTTAAATACGGTAATAAAGTATCCTTGCCGAGATGCTTCGAACGAAAAAAAGTTTGTTTAAATCCGACTGTTGATTCAAAAGTTATTAGGGGTGATAGCTTGTTTGAACGGTTCAATGTTGAACGAAAAATTGTTCAAATCGAAAATGTAAATACGGGAATGAAGTATCCTTGATAAGATCTTTCGAACAAAAATAAGTTTGTTCAAATCGGACTGTTCACTCAAAAGTTAGCATCGCGGGACAGGTTGTTTGAACGGTCCAAAAATAAACCAAAAATTGTTCAAATCGAAAAATCAAATATGGTAATGAGCTGTCCTCGCTGAGATCTTTCCAACAAAAAAAAGTTTGTTCAAATCAGAATGTTCATTTAAAAGTTATTAGGGGGGGGGGGGGACAGACAGACCGACCGACCGATCGACACACAAATTCCCCGCATCTCAATACCCTACTTTCAAATTTTTAATTTTTCGATATTCATTTTACCTTTTTATTTCTTTTTGGCTTTTTTTTTTCGGACTTGGCGATATTTTTTAGATGCATTAAGCCACTTTTAATACTTTTTTCGTCTTTCTTTTATTTTTAACGGAAAAGTAGGCAAAAACCACGCAGAGTTTGAGCTGCATCGAGGCACAATCTTTGCAAGAAAAAATAAAGCATAAAAATTTAAAAAAAAAAAGCAAAATTGGGGCGCGATTGAGACAATAATTTTAAGGGGGGAAAAAGTAAAAACAAGGTTAAAAAAAAATTGCAAATGCTGTCTCCACCGTTGTTATGATTGCTGTTATCTGGTGGGAATGTTTAATTTACTTTTTGCAAATAAAGTAGAGGAATGTGGGGTAAAGTGAAATAGTTAAGATAGTGAACCTATTTTAAAATGAACGCATCGGAAATTTGTTCTGAAAATTATTGTATATATAAAGATTGAATAATGTATTTTGTATAACAACTTGCATTGAAATATTATTTTTCATTTTTGGCAGTTATTTTGCATCTTCAAAAAAAGATGGAAATTTTCCACTTTAAAAAAACCATGGGGCAAAGAGAAAAATGCAATATTTTTACTATGAAAGATTTTCTATTGAATGATTTACAATAATTTTCATCAAATGGACGTATAAACAAACGAATAAATGACTTATACTACTTATTTTGCGATTCCATACCACAAAACGTGTAAGAACCATAAGTTCTGGTTCTGACTTGGATAAAAATGTATTTCTAAATTTATAATTGAAGAACATTTAAATTATAAACTTCTTGTTTAATTTTATTTCATGCTCACTAATAAAAAGATATGCGATATAACATTAATATAATGGATGAACTAAAACTACTTGCTATGATCATTAATGTTTTCAATGTTGTTCGTGCTTTATAAAATAACTAGCGGTACCCGCACGGCTTTGCCCGTGGTATAAAATTAAAAGTTCATTTGTAAAATAATTGATATATCAGAAAAAATGCTCTATTTTAGTTTTATTCAACTATAATTCCTTCAAAGTGATATAAAGATCTGATATGGACCCCACACTACTTAATTTTACGTGTAAATTTCTTAGTAGATGCCTTAAGTGCTAAAATAGTGCTTGGAATGAGCAAGATAACAATTCAAACATTTGTAGCCCTAGTTTGCTACGAAACAATGCAAAAAAATATTTTACAATGATTAATCTCCTAAAGATCGTCGTTTTTAACATCATTCAGTGGATTTTTCGCAAAATATCGCCAACAGCGCCAAATTGAACCTAAATCAAAAAAAAAAAAAAAAAAATTCGCCAATTTGGCGTCAAATATTTGGCGATCAAAAGCTTGGCGATATATCGCCAAGTGGTCGCGCCAATTCATATCACTTTTGTTAACCAATTCATATCACCTTGCATTGAAAACACTGATTTACCCGATAAATGGGGTAAAACACCCCCTTAGAACATTCGAATGCAACCCCAAGGGAGATGGACAAAAATAAGCCAAAAGAGAAAATAAGAACAGTTTTGTTGATAACAGAAACCAACAGAAATCTTACCAAAGTTTAAAAGAAGAAGAAAGTTTTCTTTCCCAGCTTAAAAAACAAAACAATACATTTTCCGAAACGAAACACTTTAAAAAAACGATGCAATATCGAAATTGATACGATATTTCGTTAATCTGTGCTTTAGGTACCCTTTTCTCGCTAAATGAACGATAGGCGCGCCAAGCGTGGTAACCCTAGCTATTTTGCGTAGTTGACTTTTTGAAAACGCGCCAAGCAGGGTCCCAAAGCATCTTCACCGGGAAAAAGACAGGGTTGCCAGAGAATTGGAACAAAAAATACTATACCTCCTCTAAAAAAAATATTACAAAATACTACTTTTGTCGGATGTCTGTGCATCCATAAGCTCACAACTTTTTTGCATTGATAAAGGCGTTCCTTGTAACGCCGAAACACGTGTCTGCAGTATCCCTGCTCATTTGTGCATTGTAACGTTGTTATTTTCTGTACATCTTTAGCACAAAGGTATTTGTAAACTTTAAAATACTACTGTTTCCAAACGTTGCCAAAATCAATGTTGCTGAAATGCGAAATCTATGAAAATGGAAAAAAAAAATCCGCCAAATCTTTTAATTAAGTCATTATTATATTGGAAACAGGGTTGCCAGAAAGATACTACGCTCCTTATTTGGGCCGAAAAAATACTACCGTAGAATCAAAAATACTACGTCTGGCAACCCTGGAAAAAGAACGAAACAAAAATAAGTATGAACACGTAACCATAGTAACAACATGAAAAGTTGATTTCCGTTGATAAAATAATTCTTTTCATCTCTCTTTTCAAACAAATTTTATTATCGAGCTGAACCATTTTAGAATCGTTTGGCTTGCTTTACTGAAGGTAAGCCTTGAATTTCGGGATTCTAAAAACAATTGTTACAGCTCTCCTGATGATCGTAGAAACTTCGAAAAAACTTCATTTTGTGCAGAAAATTCCAAGCTTTCGAATGACATAAGACTTGAAAATGTGTGTGAAATATTTCTTCCCTATTTTATCGAATTTCCGCTAAGAATTCGAATAGAAAAAGAACGAAATGGAATTTTCGAAAAATCGCTTCGAGGTGCAAAACTACATGCTACAAACTAATTTTGTGCCAAGTGGCATGAAAATCGACCGAACGGTTTTGGCGCTACGCGCGTAACAGACAGACAGAAGGACAGACAGAACCACCTTCAGCTTTATTATTAGTAGAGATTTTGGAAAAAAATAGAACCGACTTCAGTTGGAAATTGCTCTAAAAAGTAAAAAATATTTTTTTTTTCTTTGAACACCATCGAGACTACTTTTAAACATAAGTTTTGAAGTCGGCGCAAAAACAATGTATAGCAACAATGTATAAAACAATACGCAACTACAATTCAACTGCATAAATTTTAATGGATCCAGGTTCTTTAAGAGCATTCGCATACATTTCATTCATTACCACACATTCGTGTAATGGTACAAATATTCTGCTTTTAATGTTCAATAGTTTCTCTGAAAAATGTTGGCAAAATATGGTTAAATATCATTTTACCTATCGTTTTCGCGCCGACTTCAAAACTTATGTTTAAAAGTAGTTTCGATGGTGTTCAAGGAAAAAATTTTTTTTTCACTTTTTAGAGCAATTTCCAACTATAGTCGGTTCTATTTGTTTCCAAAATTATTTTAGTTTATTCTTTTTAGTGTAAGTGTACTTATGAAATAATGTAATATTTCCCCATTACGAAACTTCACCTAATTTTCTTAAGTAAATGCTCCATAAAATAAACTGTGAAAAAAAAAAAAGAAGAAACTATCAACGCGTCTAAAATTTTACACGATTGACACTAAAAAATAAACTCTGTTATTCTCTGGTATTTATTTGTGTACTAGCTTAATCAAAGCCATTTAAATATCAACGGCTTGTCAACTAATTTATATTTCAAAGCAATTTTAGTTTCTCGTTGTTCATAAGATTTTAACATATACTACGTACGTTGCCCGCTAATGAGTTTCATGTTAGATTTAGTTAAGCCTTGGTTCAAAATTTTCATCATGATTACTGTTAATATTGCTGTTGCGAGACAACAAATTTTTGCAGCAATGGATTGAAAATTTAATCATTTAATGGGGAAATGACATGAAATTTATTGTTTTCCATAATAACTTTTTTTTAGTGAACAAATATCGTCATATGAGTACATGGTACCTAAGTTACACCATCTCCTATCGATTAAAAAAATTGTACAAATCGGTTCAGTAGATCAGATGTTATGTGCGAACAAACAATAAAAAAAAAAGTACACGCTTTGAATTGAGAACCTCCTTCTTTTTTGAAGTCGGTTAAAAAGTGAACCAACTTGCATTTCTAGAAATGTCTTTTAAAATATCTAATGGTTACATTACTGTTTGTTAGAAAAAGGAATTATTTTCATAAAGAAAAATGCTTTGTGATTCTTCAAACGATGTATAAGCCATGAACTCGGATCTTTTACTTGCTAGTAAATTTAATTTCCTTTTCCTGAAGATTTTGTCGATGAAATTGTTAATGCAAAAATGTTATTATTTCTAGAATTTTTTTCAAAATCTATTTGCTTTTTTTGCGTATGATTCTTTTGAGATGAAAATCGTGGGAAAGCAACGATCCTGTAACTAGATTAAATTGTTGGCCCAGGAATACGATTTTCCAGCACTCTTCGTTACTCAGGCTAAATAATAAACAGTCTATGTACGTTTAAATAAGGGGCGGCAAATTGACGAACCGCCCCGGGCGGCAGAAGCTGTAGCTACGCCACTGTTCCGACTCCGACTCCGCAAACATGGCGGAAATGCAGGCTCAGAAAAAAAATGACTGACTGGGCATACGATTTTTTGTTTATTTATTTATTTGTTTTGTTTAATTTATTATTATTATTATTGTTGTTTTTTTTTTTGTTGTTTTTTTTTTGGCAGACGATTTTTTTTTGTTTACAAACATTTTTCATTCACGAGAGCATTTTATTCTTTATTTATATTTAACAACTGGCAACGGATTAAAAATGAAATTAAAGACATTTTATTAACGAACGAGGTTTTTTTTCCCTTTCTTTGATAAAATGTGTTTTGATGTTCTTTGTTCTTTTATTTTATTTATTTTTTTTTCTTTTGAAAACGATTGTGGAATTTTTCTACGGAAGAACTATGACAGTTATATTCTTTAAAAGATGCGACAAAACTTTGTTCACTCGTTTATTTACTTTTTACGTGTCTATTTCATCTGATGAGAGGGGTATATTTTGCTTTTAGAAATCAGCTTTAAGTGCTATAAAGGCATGTTTGACATAATTTATTGATCAGATGCTAGAATGCCGATGTCGATGTACGGGAAAGTAGGCTCGTTTAGTTCTTGACAGAACTTTTTGTTAACTCTGCTATGAATT
Organism: Uloborus plumipes; assembly: GCA_038373865.1. Classification (NCBI taxonomy): domain Eukaryota; kingdom Metazoa; phylum Arthropoda; class Arachnida; order Araneae; family Uloboridae; genus Uloborus; species Uloborus plumipes. The sequence goes on from JAXGGA010001434.1 coordinate 130,782, forward strand.
TTTGAAAACGAAATTTCGCTTAAGTGTTCATTCACTGGTCGGTCTACCCTATTAATACTTTGTCTTTAATCATTTGTTTTTTGTGGAATAAAGATTTAATAACAAATCTCCCTCAGTTCTTGAAAATCTCACTCAAATTCTAACAGAGGGTTAGATTTCCTCACCCATTTTCCCCCCTCCAGTGGGAACATTGGCTAGAACTTAGGTCACTTAGGGGTTAAACCCCCTCCAAAATTTAGGGTTTTTTTTTTTTTTAACCTTTTTTTGACCATAGAAAAAAACTGCAACTTGCTGTATTCCCCTTCAAAAAAAAAAAAAAAATTCTTTTCTCGCCACTGTATGACTATGATAGCTTTCTGATACATTTTATACATTGCTTAAAATGTAACCTTTCTGCAAATAGTTGTAATCCATTAGCCAGATTTAACGCATGACTTAATGATTACTACTTCAACATTGTTTCAATTTTCAGTTCGAACTCTTTTAGGCAATACTTTTATAATACTTAGCACTATTCATACTTATGATTAATGCTAATCTCCATATCATGCAGTAACTAAGGGCAGTAGAGTCTCGAAAATCCGAGGTAATTGGGGCTCATGCCACCTCGGATTACTGAAAACTCGGATTATCCGGAAAAAATTCTTAACAGCAGAAACGTAACACTTTTCGATCATCATTAGTGAGATAAACTTAATTTCAAGTCGTTTTACATATCAAGTTATTATTTCCAAAGCATATCTTAATATATCTCTAGTAGATAAAGAGTATTTCGTGACACTTGATGAATGTCTTTGACACCAACCTCTCAATACATTTTTTACTACTTTATTGTGAGTACAAAAGAAAATTTTCCAATAGCAAAAGGTTCTTATTTTCAGATTTTAATGCAAATTATCTTTTTAGCTATTGAAGATAGACCTTAAAATGTCAATAAAAGAGCCTCGGATTAAGCGGAACCTCGGACTTTTGAGACTCGGATTTTCGAGACTCTACTGTAGTCATAAATTTGGAGAGAGCATTATTAGCTGGTACGAGCATTTGAGATCTTTTTTTCAAAGCCGAAAATTTGTAATCGCAAGGTTTCTCTCTCTCTCTGCGCAGAAGCGTAACAGTTTACTCCTTAAATAGTCATGCTATAATTGAATCGGTGAGTGCAAAAACTACATCAGTCCATAATTTCAAATTTTTCAGGAGAGACAAAAAACATCCTAACTCTTCCAATATTTTAAATAATCGATTGATTTTTTTTTCTCAGTCACAAGATGCACATTTGAACTGCTGTCAGCAAAAAGTACATTGTTTCTATTAAAATCGGACTTAGGAAAAATTAAAATGTAATTTGGACTGATGTAGTTTTTGCACTCAACCAGTTTTCAGACTTAGAGAAAAAAAAAATTTTTCATTCAAAGTGTATATTTATTTATTATTTCGTCAGAAATGAAGAAACGGTTGCTTTACCACTATAAACAGCAATTAGAAATGTTAATAAACTCTTGGAATTGACGATTTTTAACCATAAATCGTTATAAAAAAATTGCACAATCATAAGACATCAGGATACATTTCTTGTATCCTTGATACCTGTATTTCATTAAAACAGATTAACAAAAGGAAGGTTATTACAAAAGTTGAGTGGCGGCAGCTAAATCTATACCAATGTGACAGGAAACAAAAAAGTATAGGTATCTATTAAAATAGATCATTTTCAATCATTGTGTCACCGTCACGTGAAGTAGTTGGCCAGCCAAATAATCTTACTACTATTATAAATGCGAAAGTTTGGATGTTTGGATGTTTGGATGTTTGGATGGATGGATGTTTGTTCCTCTTTCACGCAAAAACTACTGAATGGATTTTAATGAAACTTTTACCATAATGTAGCTTATACATCAGAATAACACATAGGCTATAGTTTATAACGATATTCGAAAAAGTTCGAGTGGTAGCGCTTTTTTCATTCCAATTTAAGGTACATTTTTCGCATAAATCCGCGAAGGCTTTCAACAAACTAATTCAATATTTAGTGCATCATCTCAACTATCTGTCGATAGCTAGAATTGCGTGTATCATTTCCGCTTTTCGCATTAAGTTTTCAAGGCTATTCTCAAGTCAAATCAAAAAGAAAGTTTTTTTCAGCTTCATGGTTTTACATAGACACTGGAGTCATGCTTTTACATAGACATTGGAGACGCTCGCGCGCCCGCTCGCTAACGAGCTTTTACCATGATTTGTATTCAAAACATTTTGTGGTGTAAGCAATGTGTTTTTTTATTGTGCTTTGAAACGTGCAAATATTATTTTGTAGTATAAATTGTATTCTACAGTATTTTCTGTAGTAAGAATTGTTCACCGCATCAATTATTTTCGCAAGTTTTGTAAATATGTTTTAGAATATCGGTAACGTAATCGCTAGATGAGATTGGCAACTAATAAATGAATTAGGTTCATTATTTCCAATTTGATGGAGCTTTAAATACAACCTTTCGGCATTTCTCAAATTTGTTTTCGTTGATTTGGCACTTTCTGGGGATATTTACAATTGACCAGTTACTTAGTATCCAATTGAACAGGAATTTTGCCAAATTTGTTGCAAGATTTTAATAACCGGTAAATCCAAGCAAATTGGAAGGTACAGGGGTCTCTGGGGTGCTAAATGCTAAATGCAAGATTTTAGCAACTGAGATGTACGGAGATTTTTTCAACTAACGCCAGTTTTTGTGCCAAAGACTACGCAATAATACTTTACTTCTTACACAACGTAACCAAAATAAAATGATTATTGTCTGATATTTATCGACTGTGGAAAAATCTTAATCATCGAAATAACACTCCCACATTCGAAACGTTCAGTTTTTTTTCTTTTGTTGGCATATTCCGTATGTATCCAATAAAAACCTTTTTAAAATTATGTCAAAACGTAAGGTAATCCGCATACTAGATTAATCAAACCCTTAAACAAGACTACATTACTATTAACTTGCGTTTTTGCACAAATAATTGTCAAATGTTTCCTATTGATTTCGAAATCATTGAGTTCAAAAACTGTTAGCGTCATTTTATGGTCAGCAATAGTATCTCAGCATTTGATGACTATTTCTCTGAGACAAAAATTAGTGACATAATAACACTTAATGTATTTTCATAAAGTAGGGAGGGGAGTAAAATTATCCCAGGTATCCCAAAAAAGTTATCCAAAATTTGGTGTGTTTCGAGTTCAGGAAAAAAAAACCCAAAGGTGAGTATGAATTGTTTCTATAAATCATTATTGGCCCAGGCAACGCCGGGTATTTTTGCTAGTTCATTATAAAACACTTTACAGTTTTCAGGAATATGTATAATCATTTTCTTGTTGTCATCTATTTTTTTTAATGTTGATTGGTACTTTCCCTGATGGGTAGGCATGATTTGAGGGAAAATCGAAGTCATGGGAAATATGTTTTAGCAGCTGATAGCTGTGTTCTTGAGTCCCATCGATGAAAGTGTGTGCTGTGACAACCCCTTTTTCTTCAGAATCATATTGAAACTCTTTGTATCGAGTAGGAGCAAATTTAAATTTTTCCTCTTTCTCCACACTTTTCCCTCGACATTGCCTGGCTAAAGGGTTTTTTGAAATTTCTTCGATGTTTGTTGTCATTTTTTCTTCTTTTCTTATTAGCTGTTTCATCACATTCACTGCTTGAGGAACTCTCTGACTCTGACATATTCGATCTTGGAACACGTTTATAGCGATTAAAGCAAAGATAATGCACAAGGAATGAACGCCATCCCAAAAAACACGGCGCCTGATTGTGCGAGTAGAAGGTGATGCGCGGAATTCCTGCGTTGAGGGCAAAAACTACATCAGTCACAGGACTGATGTAGTTTTTGCGCTCAACGTTCAAATGGGGGTGCTCGTATCTTTCGAACTACTAACCTGTGTGTCCTGGTTTTTTCACTCAACATGCATCTTGCCTCCCAGAGTTGTTTTCCATCAAAAACGAAATTTCGAATTTTTTGGACTGATGTAGTTTTTGATCTCAGCGATTCAATTAAAACAAGTAATCCTAGCCAAGTGCCACTCACTGATCAGACTAAAACTTAGTACATTAATAAAAGTCTTCAAAATATTGGAACCCGTGTTTTATTTAAATTTGCAATAAATAATTTCAACGAAGTGAACTCTAACCCTTAAACATTGGGATAGAAAAGGGTGAATATATTCTTTAACTTTCAATTTTAATTACAAAAATTCAAGTAATGATTAAAAATTTGAGAAAACATAATTTTGAACAGGTCCGTCATTCAGGGAGCTCAAGAAGGTTCAATTGACCCCAATAGCTTTCAGAAATTAATGTAATCACAAAAAAGGTTGTGATTTTTGTTGTTTTTTGACATAATTTGCATCTAGTAATTCCCTCCCTGCCCCCCTCCCGTGGAAAAATGCGGAATGACGGACCTGAGTTGCAATAAAAAAAACTAAAGCTAACCTGTCTTAAGTTTTTTCTTAAAATGCTCCTCGATAACAACCCCGTCTAAAGCGGATTTAACGAACTATCTTTCGCGTTCTTTTCCGGATAAGATATTAATAAAGCATTACTTTATTTCAACGATTACCATGAATAAAAGATAATAAATGACTTCATCAATTCGCAAAAATTTCAGGTACTGTATTATTTTCCATACACCCAAAAGCGGCTGTTTGCGAGAGATGGTTTACCCCTATAAACATTATTTTCAGAAAAATCCCACGTCAACGTTAGCTTGTTTTCTTATTGCAAAATTTTAAAGAAATCGAATTTTTAATCTTTACTTAAGTTTTCGTCAGTAAATTTAAACTTAAAGAATATATTTGCGTCCTGAAATAACCCAATGTGTAGGCGAGGGGCTGAATTTCACTCCTTTAAAAGTGCTTATCACTGGTTAAAAAAAAGAGATTTGATTTATATTTTAAACTTTTTCATCGATGCACAAAACTATGCAACAAGCAACTGTATTGAAAATAAGCATCATTGGGTTTAACTTAATCAGTACAGTAAGATTATGTTATGCGGTAATAACTAGCGGTTAGTGGTGAATGAATCCAAAATCTTGTTTCAACGGAAGGAGGACTGAAATCAGAAAAAAAAAAAAAAACATTATCTTCGCGTCCCCAAGTTTCACTTAAATTAATGAAGGCATTTAGAAAAAACTATTTACAAGGTCGTCGCAAAGATCAAATAACTGCATTTGTGTGTGGGGGGGGGGGGGGGGGCCTGGAATTAGGCCGCCTCACTTTTTTTTTCCAAACGTGTGTATATATGGGTGATTCTACGCTATTTGAATTCAGACGGCCAATGGAAAAACTTCATGTAAAACTGATTTTATTAATGTTTTTGTATGTTTAAGCATTACAGATCTTTTATATGGACTCCCCAATTAATTCACTACAATTATTATATTTTAGCATTTATAGCTGAAAATAGTCATAAATGTATACTCCCCTCGCCTGTCCAAATACTAGTTTTTATACAAACATGTTGGACGTTCAATTTGTGCTAACTTGGCATAATGTTTTCTGACATAATCATACACTTACATTAACAGAGAAACATATTTCATAGTAAACATTGAAAAAATATTTATTATTTAAAAAAAATACATTTTTCATTTTCAACGGGCCATATCAACAGTGTCACCCTCACCTGGCGAACTTCAAAGACTGAAATTTAGCATTAAAAATGCATAAGGATGACGTTGATTGTGAATAACCAGTGTAATACGGAGTAAAGTTAAAAGCAAGGTAAGAGGCTTTAAAAAAAATTCGAATATTAGCGCATCGGTTCTCGTTGAAAGTGCCTCAAAGCGTACTGGGTCAGTCGCTGTAGTATTTCCCCTGGTAAGTATAACTTTTTATATTTCATCGTTACATAAGTGTGCGTATGTATAATGTAATTGTGTGCAGACATCACGGTTTACGTGCATAGGCGGACTTACGGGGGTGCCAGGGGGTGCGCCGCACCCCCAACATTTTTGGTTGGGTTTTGAAAATAAAGAAATTAAGAATAATTCGCCAAGAAATGCAGTTGGAAAAGAACATTATTATTCAGTGCTGTATTAAAGAATGAGTGTATACCCCGTAATTGGGTATTTATTGGTACATCATTACAATTTCTTCTACTTTGAAACTACCATGGCGAAATTTAAAAAAAAAAGTGACTATTGTAATAACTTTATCAGTAAAATCTGCCCTGAAATCAGCTGAAAACCAGCATTTTTTAGGTAAATTTTCAAAATTTTCCATAGAAATACCCCCCCTCCGGACTTCTTATTGTAGTGGCGCAACCAGAGGGGCCCACAATGATCGTGCTCCCTTCCTCCCACCCTTTCTATAGAATGCTGAGTTGATATTTTTTAAAAATATTCTTTATTATTGAAGAGAAGGAAAGAACGTGTCTTGGGAAAAGGGTATTTTGGTAGCCTATTTATATTGTAATCGAGATAGGCCTTTTAGCATTCAAATTGATGAAATTTAAGATTTTTAAATATGAGTATTTTCCAACAATGATTACGATTAAAGTAATGAATTTTCAATTTAAGGCTCACCTATTTCCTTTTAGCATTGAAATAAGTAAAAAACAATCATAATTCATGTGGACTTTATAAAAAGAACCACGGATTTGAATTTCAAATTTGCAATGCGACGACAGTTGCGTCTGTAATGGAGATAAGCCTTCAGAACGAGAAATAGATTTATTTCTGAGTTATAATAATTTTTACTTTGTAGGTGGGAACAATTAATAGAAAAAAGTTAATATTTTAAATTTGGCGGGTGAAATTGATGCAATTTTTTCACTTCCATGTGCATATATTTCATGCCAGTGGACGCGGCAAAGCACAGACAACATTTATCTTTAATTTTCACCTTTTGATAAGACTATTTTTCTGTAAACGTTTAACTTTCTGTAATATTTTAGTTTTTTTCAAAGTTTGTACCTAAGAGACAGATTGATGCAAATTATTTTATACCCATATGAATAGAACTCTTTCAAACTTTTTTTCCCTGAATGCTATGTTGTATTAATAAGCACCCGGGCAACGCCGGGTATTAAGCTAGTTAGAAATAAAACTGTGCATCTGAATTTGAGTTATTTGTTTATTTATTTGAATATTTAGAGGATCAAACTAAACAGGAACTATTTAAATCCATAAATTCAATTCAATATCAATTTAAAATATTTTATCATATTAATTTTAAAAAATCAATATAACATTGCTTTTTCCAAATAAAAAATTCTTTAGGGGGTCACAGTGACCTCTCTTCATGGCTCCCGACTCTTTAAAAATTTTACGTAGCAAGCAGTAATTTGGTATACAATGTTTGAATAGAGAATTATTCTCTATTCAAACATTGTATTTAAATATCATTCTGAATGATATTAAAATGACTCCCCTGAAAGGAAAAATGAAAACCCTGATATTTGATTAAAAACCCAGACGGGCTGGGTTTTTTCAAACTCTGCTTAAAACTGTTTTCTGGTTGCACCACTGGCTTGTTGTCCAGGGAATCACCCCCCCCCCCCCGATTTCTGCTACTGTTGCACCCCCAGAATTTGCGGTCTAAGTCCGCCTATGTTTACGTGAAGTTCTGGTAAGAAGAACGCGTGATGTTTTTATAGGTAATGTGATTTTGTCACTTCTCTGGCGTCACTCCCCTGGCAGTTTCGTTCTAAAAAAGGGGAAAATATACATTAAAACTGTGTTATAAGCATAATTTCATTTTTAATCTTAATTGCCCCTGTGAAAGCTATTTGAATGAACGTAAATAATGCGAGAAGTGTTTTTATTTGGGATCTACGGTGCGACTTGTATGCAATATGTCGTGTTTTCAAGATTATTTTATTACAACGCGAAAATTTTTTTGAATACAGGTCTTATAGAAATGAGTCCATACTCTGATTTTACACCGAAAAATAAGTGAAATAATAATACATCAAACCAGAATTCTGCCAATGGTGTCACTTCCCTGGCAACCCATTTTCTCCTGGTATCGATACCCCCCCCCCCAAATTGAAATTTCGTCTGGCCCTAACTACTACAATCATAAAAATAATGGCTACTAATGACATAATGAGTGCGAAAACAGATTATTTTTTTTCTTTGGGGACACAAAAAACGCATTGACCGTAGAATCACTCATAACATAATACAGGTCATTTAAACAGGGACATAAGTTTCAAGTGTAATTTGTTCGTGCAGAAAAAAAGGGGAGGGGTAGAAGCTTTTTCCTACAAAAAGAAATCCCCCCCCCCCCCCGTAAATAAAGAACCGAATCACAGAACCGCACAAAACAGATACAGTATTCTCCTGTGCAAATTCAATTATTATAAGGTGAGCAGTTGAGACATTATACAGTATTTCGAAAAAAAGAGTAGGGAGGAATGGGAGGGTCACAGAAATGGGAAGAGATATGCATTTTGCCTATATAAAATGAGAAAATTATTTCAAGCTTGTTTTGTAGATGGAAGTAGAATTGTGTTGCTTCATCTTCCGAACAAGCTAAAAATATTTTTTCGAATTTTATTTTAGCTACAGTTCTGTCCCATTCTTCTCAACACACTCTACGGTAGCCTTAGTATTGAATATTTTTTCCCAAAACGCCAGTTATCAATTCATCAAGCTCCGCGATTTTTACAAGCAACTGATTTTATCCCTCAAAAATTATGCATCAACTTAAACATTATTCGATTTTCACTCAATTTGCAACAGCATAACTTAGGGCCCAGTGCCACATCAGCAGAAAACCGACCGAAACCGAAAATCCGGATACTTTCGATAGGAAAACTATTTAATCCATTTTACGATTCGGCTTTATTTTTCTGCTTTACGTCAATGTGGAGCTTGGCCCTTTATTTTGTTCATATGTACTTTACCTGGTAAATCTACTTGAAGAACGTGTTCCATCGAGTGCTTTCCTGCCTCAACTAGAAAAGTTACAATAAAGTGCCGATCTCATAAAGCTGTAAAAAATTTCTTCGAAGCATTCACTTTAAAATCTTTTCAGATATCTTCATCAAACAACGCGCTCCTCTTTATCTCTATTTTTATAAAATAAACATGACTAATCTGAGAGTTAAAAGACGGTACAGGACAGGGAGAGCACGATTCTAAAAAATGAAGCACAGGTTTTTCCCTCGGGTCATATGCCTACCTGTGGAAAATTTAAAATAAAACAAAAACTATGTCTCTGAATCAAAAAATTGTAATAATAACTAAACATACGGATCAATTACTATAAGAAATGAGCAAAAAAAAGGACACTTTTGCTGATAACAAACACGAAAGAAAAAATTTAAAGAACCCTTGTCATTAGACCTTATTATACTATAGTAGGATAACTAGCTTAACACTTTACCGACCGGTAGCGATTCGAACATCCTATGCCCTTTCACCGCCCGCTCAGCTGCAGATCGTCCAAGACACCGACTCGGTTTTGGCCTAGACTGACGCGCGGGGATATATGTGCATTTCTTAAACTGGTAAAATTGTACGCTTCGTGTTATTGTAGGGTAACAAAATTTAATAAAATCTTGTACTTTTAACATTTTATTGTTAAACTATAAAATCCACAGATCGGTTCAAAGTCGATTAATCGACGCCCGGTCGGTAAGCGCCGGAGAGCAAACGTCGAATAATCGACGCCCGGTCGGTAAGCGCTGGGAACAAAACGTCGATTAATCGACGCCCGGTCGGTAAAGTGTTAATATTTTCAGATCGAAGAAGAAAATTATATATAATCAAAGTAAACTTCTTAGACAGACTGTCAGACAGATAGATTGGATAGATAGATAAAAACATAATATACACTAGTCATGCTTAAACTCTTTCAAATGACAACAAATTTCTTTGTTTTACTGCCTTCATAGCACGTAAAATTATCTTTGTCGTCGGCTGTCAAACCAACGCATTTCTCATGATACCCTGGATTTATGCTTTAAACTTTTTAGAAGAATTATTTGGGGGCTCTATCAATTCTTTTTTCTTTTTGCTCTCAATGAGGAGGGTTTTGGAGCTACTGGTCTGAGGGAGATATGTGGTAGCAGATTTTCATCATCAGCTGTGTCAGTTGCTGCAGCTGGTATTTCGGTTAATAAATATGGAGCAGAAACTGTTTTTCGAAAAGCCTGTGGATTGAATAACGAATATAAACCAGTGACTACACAGCGGCTTAAAATGTCAATATGAGTCATTCATTCGAACCATACACTTAAAAGAATATCATGTTCCTTCGAAAGGCATCGTGATATAAATACTAAAATTGTGAAACAATTACTAAGAAGTTGTAAGAACTTACAAACATCCATAACATACTAAGAAAGATTTAAAATAAGATGTAAGGCTTACAAAAATGTTAGAAAATAAAGGAGCATAATAAGGCCTACTGTCAAATTTGCTTGGCCTTAATACCCGATTACATCGTGTACAAAAAATATATATATTAAAAAAAACGACATAAAATATCGTTGGAGGTATTAAAACTGAAAATTAAAGTGCAAAATTAGAGAGGAAGTGCAAAATTATAAAAAATGCTAAGGATTCAGTTGCATGATTTTTTATTATTCGTGCCGAACAGTCGCTCCGTGCAAACGAATCACGCCTCACTCGTCGAAACAAGCGAGCCACTCATAGCGACCAGTTTAAAGAGAATCATCTAATGAGTGAAAGCAACCTACGAAAGCATTCTTTAGTGGATATGAATGTTTTAAATTGTATTTTTGTCACGATGGTGCAGCCTGCTACTGTCCGGCTGCACCACCATGCAGGACATAAGGAAGTAGGCACACAAGCACGAAAGTCTATTAACACACACGGTAGCATACATAAGCCGGCACATACATAAACGCACATCGCAATTCGTCACTGCAAAAAAAAAAAAAAAAAAATTAATTTAAGATGTCAAAACTCAAATTCTCTTTTTTGTTCTGGAAATAAGAGGATAGATCTTTAGCCAGCTGCATTCTGCAAGTCTTTGAGAAGGAAGTATTGGATTTCAGTAAACACCTGAAATAAGGCGAAAGAAGAAACAGTACTACAAATGATGATTCAAATAAAAATAATTTATTACTTCTTTGGCAATCGAATGGGAAAAGGAAGAAGATATAAGTCACGCTCTCGGGGCTAAAATCTGCACTTTGAGGGCTGCTGCGCCCCTGGGGTTACGGGGCGGCGGCACCACGTAGCCCTGTTTCCTATGGATACGCACGTGCTTGGCGAGATGGTCCGAGCGGCCGAACCGCTTCGCGCACACGGAGCACTGGTAGGGTTTGACCCCCGAGTGAGATCGTTTGTGTCGCGCCAGTTCGTCCGAACGCGAAAAACGCCACTTGCAGTCAGGCCACTGGCACACGAAGGGTTTCTCGCCGGTGTGTCTGCGCAAGTGCGCTCGCAGGTGAGAGTTCTTGCTGTAGACGCGAGCACAGCCCGCGTAGGGGCAAGGAAAGATCTTGTCCTCCTCCTGCACGGCCGCAGCCCTACGTCCACCGCCACCGCCACGGCGCTGTCTCGGCGCCGCCCCCACTTTTGGCGGCGTTGGCTGCGCGAGCACCGAGTACCACTCGTGCAGGGAAGGTGTCCTGGCGGGCTGCTGCGGCAGGTTGCTCAGCAGCCTCAAGCAGTCCTGGTTGCCATTGCCGCAGAAAGTTTTGCCAAAGTTTTGTGGATGAGGCATGGGCTGGGGCGGCACCGGAGCGCCATTGTTCTTCGCGGTGGTCGTCAGGGAGGCATCTTCGGCACCGAGGACTGTAGACGAAAGTGCCTGAAGATCAACTCCCAGGACGACCAAGTCGTCCCTATCGGAAAAGATGCGGTCGAAGATGAAATTGCTGAAGTCTGGAACCGGCTCCACTGTAGCCAACGAATCCGTCCTGTAAGAGAAAAGCAGTGTATTAGGACCATGGAAAACCATATGGTTATTGCCGATTTGAGCCTCCATCAGGTACCTGAAAAGCCGATCAAAGCCTTTTTCAACCAATAAAGAGGCTTTCTCCTGCGATTCTGGCGTCTGACGAAAGTTTGTGACATCTAGTGAATAAAAGGCCGTTAGTACAGACAACCCCGGCCAGACAACCCAACCTACAATCGAAGCCTTTTATTGATTAGTAGAGAAAGGCTTCGATCGATAATTTTAGTTTCTGACTGAGGTCCAGTTTTGCTGATAAGTATGGCCGTAATGAGACTTGACCTGTGCCATGGATGTATATCAAAGGTTTGAATCGGGATTTGTGAATATAACCGTAAGTAATGCACAGAAGCAGATTTTGCTTTGGTTAGAGCTGCATACCGATAAATGGAGGTTACCAAAGAAAAAAAAATTGAACCTTCTGATGGTACCTCTTTCCATATGAAATAGTTTTTTTTATGATAATGGCCGAAATTTTACATATTCAGTAATACCAGTTCTAAATAAATAAAGTAATGTAACAGTTTCAAACTACGTGCAATGTTGTAGTGCAAAAATTCTTGGGAAATGCTTTTAAGATTGTAGTACTTTTGGTTTATAAAAATATTTTTGAAAAAAAAAATTGAACCGACTTCGGAACTTCACTCGGCAGGTGCTCTAAAAAGTAAAAAATAATTTTATTCTTTGAACACCATCGACACTACATTTAAACATAAGTTTTGAAGTCGGTGCAAAAACACTATATAGAATCATACGAAACTATAATTTAACTATATATATAAATTGCAATGAATCCAGGTTCTTTAATCGCATCCGCATACACTACATTGACAACCACATATTTATGTAATGGTACAAATATTCAGCTCTTAATTTTCAATGGTTTCTCTGAAAAATGTTGGCAAAATGTAGTTAAACATCATTTCACCTATAGTTTTTGCACCGACTTCAAAACTTATGTTTAAATGTAGTGTCGATGGTGTTCAAAGAATAAAATTATTTTTTACTTTTTAGAGCACCTGCCGAGTGAAGTTCCGAAGTCGGTTCAATTTTTTTTTTTCAAAAATATTTTTATTTTTTTCTTTTTAGTGTAAATGTAGGTAATGTTTCCATTGCAAAGCTTTACCTAATTTTCTTAAGTAAATGCTTCATAAAATAAACTATGTAAAGAAAAAAAATGAAAGAAAGTATCAACGCGTCTAAAATTTTAAACGATTGACACTAAAAAATAATCCTTGTTATTCTCTGGTATTTATTTGTGTACTAGTTAAATCAAAGGCTAAATATTAACGGCTTTTCAACTAATTCATATTTCAAAACAACACTAGATTCTCGCAGTTCATAAAATTTTACGACGTATTACGTACGTGGCCCGCTGTTTGCTTCAGTTAAGCCTTCATTAAAAATTTTCATTATCATTATAATAACTGTTTCATATCAATCACGTTTTGTAACAATGAATTTCATATTTAATCATTTAGGACAAATCGCTTTAAATTTGAGTAAAAATTTGGAGATTTTCCTCACTTTCTTCAGAATTCCTTTATCAAACCTTATGTAAATTAAGACTAATAAAACCTGAAATATTACGAATCAATTAGTACCTGGTACGACTTTCAGTTCGTTGGAGTTCAGGAGAAAAAAGCAGGACATAGAAAGATACTCGGTTTAAAATTTTCAAAAAGACCATAGAAATGAATTTCATTATGCAATCCCGAGAAGCCTGGCGTTCAAAATGGTCATTATTACGATTACTGTGATCCCAATTTCTTTTTCGAAAGATTTCTGCAGGTTCCCGTTATCGAACCCGGACCACGAGAGGATGGGACCAATCGGAAAGAAAGACCTTTCTAACAAAAAAAGAATTTTTGAAATCGGTCCAGGCATCTTCGAGTAATCTTATAACATACAAAAAAAAAAAATTTCTCCGACGAATTGTATAACCTCCTCTTTTGTTGAAGTCGGTTAAAAAGGGTTAAATTATCAATATTTTTGTGAACAATGCCAGAATGTATCTTACAAAGAACTGTAAGTAAGATATTTAACTTTGTACCATAATTTACAAACAAATTAACGAGATTAAGATTACTCAAATAAAAATTAGAATCGCAGACTTGTGAATTACCAGGAACTAATTTTGAAGTACCTTAAAATGGGTTTATAGAGAAAAAGATATCCTACAAAAGCTTCATTATTGCTAAAACCCTTTACACAAACACCTGTTGTTATTTTTTGTCGGCTGTGATTTCATTCAAAAGCTCATATCTTTGTAATGAAGAGAGATTCCTTGTTACCACGAAACACGAGTCTTCAATTTTTATTGCTGTTACTCTTAATTTTAATGTTATTTTGTTCGTAAGGAATTGAGTATTATCTGAAACTCATAGAAATGTTCAATTCTTTTAAAACTTTGCTATTAGTTATCTCTATTAGTATTTTTTTTCTGTTATTCAACTATTTAGGAATACCCAAAAGAAATCATCGGGAATATACAGTAGAGCCGTTTAATGTGATCACATTTGGGTGCAAGGGATTTGATAAAAATAACTGATTGATTATAACAAACGATAAAAGTTTAATGGTGATATATGTTCATAATGATGATAATCTGTTCACATTATGTTTTTCATGTCAAATGAATATAGTTACCATGACTTCTAAATCTTTTGTTGTAATATTTAAGGTATTTACACTAAGGTTTTGAAAGTCCTCCATATTTTCAAGGACTCTTGAAAGTATTTCCTGTTTATAATATGTCTTCGTGGCTCGAATCCTTGATCACATGGGGAAATAAAATTTTCTCACTGGATTGTGGGAAATATTTTGAAAACAAAAACAAGAGAGAGATAGTTTTTTTTTTTTTTTTTTTTTTTTTCTTTTTTTTTTTTTTGAGTTCGTCACTGATTTAAGGGGAAAAAAAATTCTTAAATTGATAAAAATAAACGAAGTTTTGATTACAAAAAACTATGGTTTTTTAATGTGCTTATACACAACCGGACGGGACTTGGCGATCCTGATAACATTAAACGACTGATAACATTAACCATGATCACATAAAGCGGCGACTACTGTGAAATTTAAAATATAACAAAGTTATTGCCTGACACGAAGTCAAACATTTGCTTCGAAATTCGGCCTTTTCGCCGAGCACTCTCTCAACCGAGAGTCGAGTTAGTGACATGACACGAGTCTGAGAGAGCCGGTGCAGCTGATACAACGGACGCTCGTGACACGGCAGAAAAGCGGGCCATGTTTACGACTCATTACTGCTCATGGCTTTCCTCACGGAACGAGCCCTGACACAGAATTCCATTGTTTACCATCGAGATGCCGTTTCGGTGACGTAGCCTGCTTTGAAGAGCACACATTCCTGCAAACTCATGAGAGTCATTCTGAGTAGCTTTGATCCCCCATTTTTCCCTTTTTAACTGAATCACTTGCATTTTAATATTATCTATAGAAGGAGCACACATTCCTTGTAAAATCATGAGAGTCATTCTGGGTAACTTTGCTCCATAGTTTTTCTAATTTTAACTAATCCACTCATATACTAATATTATCTATAAAAAGCACACATTCCTTCAAACTCATCATGAGAGTTATTCTGAGTAACTTTGGTGTACAGTTTCGCTATTTTTAACTGCCCCACTCATATTCTAATATTATCTATAAAAGCACACACATTCCTGAAACTCATGAGAGTCATTCTAATCCCCAATTTTGGGCCGTGGTGGCCCGATCGGTAAGGCATCGGACTTGTGTCCGGAGGGACCCGGGTTCGATTCCAGCCAATCAAAGATCCACCGTCTTGATTAATGGTGGCTGGGAGGCGTTAAAAATGTCGTGGTCACAAAGTCCTCCAAGTGAAACGATACCTCTGGGGGTGCTGGGCCCAGGGTTTGCTCGACATTAGGTTCTGGTTCAAAATTAAGAACAGAGCGCTCTTCAGGGCCCTATCCCGGTTAAACCACGAGGCTGTGGCAGGTACGGGGGACCCTGGAGTGGGAAATACGAAAATCCCCAATTTTTCTTTTTATAACTACCCCATTTATATTCTAATATTATCTATAAAAGAGCACACATTACTGCAAACTCTGGAGAGTCCATTCTGAGTAACTGTGAAGCCCTAATGTTTCTCTTTATAACTCCCTCACTCATATTTCAATATTATCTGTTAAAGGGGCAAGCAATCCTGCGAACTCATGAGAGTCATTTGTGTTGTTACACAGGACCCCCTCAATATAATGTGAAAATTTAAATTTCAAAAAGTGCCTCCCCCCCCCCTCCCCCGTCATTTCAGCATTTTCAAAACGGGTGGTGGGTGCAAAGGGTATAGATTCACAGAATTTTATAAAGGAAGAAAACAGAATATATACATAAATGCCTAATAATATTGTTTCCAAAATGGGGGAGGGGAATTGAACCCCTGGTCGACCAGATGGCGGGGCACCCCCCCCCCTTTTCCTCCATCCACATTCCCTTACTCCGAGGTAACCATCAGTTGGTGTTTCGGATCAATTCAATTTTCTCTCACCTATCCCCATTGCACAATCTTCCGTCCAACACGTGATCTTAGCCCATAATATTTTTGCGCACACCTTTTCATTCACTTAGTGAATTTGTCCTTTTTTTTCATTTTTTCCTTTACTTATTTATTTTTTTTAATTAATCTGTTTGTTTTGTATTGTCATCTTTTTCATGTCTACATTTTGTAAGTCCTTTGTCTTGCTGTCTTTGTATTGTACCCTGTTATTTGTCTTGTACTATTTTTATAATCTGTAATGTTTGGTGTCTTGAATAAATTTGGATACTGACTCCGACTGCTGGCTTACGAAAAGACCCTGGCAGTCATTCTACAGCAGTCGGTAGGTGCACTCCAAATGATAGAAGCGAAACTACGACAGTCGTCCATCGCCAGGCACAATCTTCCTGTTTTAAGTCAGACCGTCAGCGTGTTTGGGCGTTCTACTGCCTCAAATTAATTCATAACGAAAGCAAATATCCGGCAGCGGAAATGAAGTGCTCGAAGGCACAAGCGGAAGGAACTGGCACTTCCTAATTGAGTAGCCGCCTGTCCCTGGTAGATAATAGGGGTGGCCTTACGAAACTTAAATCCCTGTTACGAAACAACGCTCCAGCGGGGTCCGATGTTTACCCGGAAAAGCTTAATCTTTTACAATAACGACCCAGTGGCGAACTTTAATATTTGGGGACCCGTTGAAATGTATTGTTTGGGGCCCTTTGCCTATTATTTTTAAAATACGTGTTTCTAAAAACATGTATTATGTATTACAATATTGTCTCTACTATTGCCCGTTCAAGCAGACATCACGTAGCATTCATGGGAAAAGACCCTAAATTAGCTTAGCTTTTTTGAAGCGTTCTTTTTTAGTCATAATCTAATTAATTTAACAAGCTTTGTCAAAAGGAACTAAATTGCCCCTTTCTCAGTATTAATAAAAATTTTAGTTTTGAAAATTATAAATTCAAAATGATTGTTGTTTGAATTTTTTTCTAAGGCACTGTTTTGAAAAGCTGGTTTCAATGACAAAAAACTATTACTAACTTCAAAAAATCTAACCCTAAAAGTAAAATTATTTGTTTTACCTGTATATCTAGGTCCTTATGTCGTAAGGAATTTCGCATTTGATATATTGTGAATGGATCCGCCATTGCAACCACTATTAAAAGTAACGGTATACGACTTTGTGCGAGGATGGATTTTTTAGCGATATGTTTGAACGCGTCAAATAACTTCATTTAGGGCAAAGCAGAAGCGACTTTTAGCTTTAGAGAGGATATTCTAGCAGATAGTTAACTTTTTTTTTATAATCTGAAGAAAGTTCTACGAAGACTAGTCACTTTTACTATTATCACGTGACAATTCCTCTAATTAACCTTGGCGAGACAATCCATTTGCCGTTTTAGCTTTTATTGGTGTAATTGTGTTAGCGGAAGCTGCTAAAAACAAACCTTTCACACACCACTTTCTTCCCCCTAAAATCGATAAATAGCATTTTGATTTCATTGTAATTTAGCGGCGTGTCAGCTGTGTCACATGACGCGTGATACTAAAAAAATTTAGCGAACATACAATCTGTTCTGAATTCCCCTCCCCACAGCTCTTAATTCAGCTTATGCAGTATTTTAGCAGCCGGCCGTTTTTTTTTTTTTTTTTTTTCATTTTTTAATTGAGATAATAACATTAACAAATGTCACTGAGAACTTCAAAAGACAGTATTAGCATATTACTGTGGTTCGTCAACTACAACCTTTGTCCACGCTCGATTTCAGTTGTGGTACAGGTACCGAGCAATTCGTTTCCGTAGGTATTGGACAAGTGAAAAAAAATATATGTAATTTCTATCCATCATCTATGATGTTTAAGAAGAATCGTGGTGGGACCGAGTGCGCTCACGCAATGAAGGCACGAGTAAAAGGGGAAAGTGGTTTCGTGAAGAGGAAATTATTCTCCTATTTGCAAACCCAACAGGTGTTTATGCATTTCATCTCCAATGCAGTATTTACAGACAGCATTTGCAATAGAAGAGAATTCCTAAATGGAGTTGGGCTTTACCGTTGAACAAGGAAAATCTCACAAAACTGAGTGCATGAAACGAGAGAAAAAAATATTAAATAAAGAATTATAATAAGAAAAATCCGATTTTACTCAAGCTTTTAACATTGTGTTAGTTTGTCTTCCCTCATTTCCGTTTGACAAAGTATCTATTTTTCTAAGTTCAGGCGATGGTATTGAACTGGTAAAGGGAGTGGAAAGCTTTTTCGTATTGTGAGGCCTTTGATTTGGTAAACAGTTTGTGAGAAAAACCCCTATAGTTTGGTTGTTACGCGCTTAACTGTTGATGAAAAGGTAAAAATTCGTATTTGTTTGTCTGTATGTGTGTGTGTGTATACGTGCTATGCTTATTTCATAATAATAATAATCTCGCAAGAGCATCAGCTATAAAGAAGTTAATTTGATTTCACAAACGAATGTAACCTTCAAAGCAATCCTCAAGATTGAAGTTATCGGCATGATCTCTTGTTAGTTACTAGGGAAAAGGCTCACAAAGTGATAAGAATAGAATACAATGTGCAAGTTTGGCCTTTTTAACCCCGTTATTGCAAAACTTTCAATCACTATAATTTAGAAAAGTAAGTTCTTCCTGAGCTCCTCAACTGTCTTTGATAAGCATGTTCAATCATAAGCTGACCAACATTCAAAACACTCTAAATCAGTGTTTCTCAACGGGGGCGGTACCGCCCCCCTGTGGGCGGTGGGAAGGTGCTGAGGGGCGGTGAACATGTTTTGGGCAGTAGGGGGGCGGTGGGTACATTTTGGGCGATAGGGGGGCGGTGGTAAAATTTGGAGATCAGAGGATAATAAATGTGTTAGAATTTATTTTAATTTTAAAAATCGAAATTGAATTTTGCATTAAATCAAGAATCCTACTTGAATTAATTGTGTCGAAGATAAAATAAACTATGCACTCTGGAATTACTTATTTCCTAATGTTTTTCGGGAGTGATTGTTTTTTTATTAAAATAGTTTAGCTATTTTGCTTATCTTTTTTTCCTTTTCTCTGTCTCTCTCTTTCTCTCTCTCTCTTTTGTATCGATTTGACTTTTTAGTGATCGTTTTCGTCCTATAATTTTGAGAGAATGTCGTAGCTTGTTTACTGAGAGATAGCGGATGACCTTGAAGTGGAAACGGACCTCTTTCATTTTGAAATAGGAAGAATCAGCGTCAAAAATTATTTTTTGTTCACTAGTACATTAAAATTTTTACTTCCGGCGTGATCTCTCTGCTGCTACCTATTACAAAGTAAAGCGGTTCGTTTCCACTTCAAGGTCACCCGCCATCTCTCCACAGTCCAGCTTTCCCTAATGAAAATCTGTTGCAATAAATCGCAGTTGCAATTAGGGTTGCATGGTTTTACCTAATATTAGCCAATTTATCTAATTTTGATCACACATAGCTAGGTAAAATTCAAAAGTATTAGTCACACCATCATTTGGTTATTTTTTAGCCGAACTGTAGATAGATTCTTTTTACCAGAACAATGTGATTTCTAATAGGTGTAAAAAAATTTTAATAATGCCTTTTTTTAGTAATTATCATGCATGTAAAAATACCATCCTGCATCTGCAGGTGAAAATGGTCATATTAAGCCCTCAAGTTTCAGTCGCCTACTTTGATTGTTGCTAAACGAAACTGGTTTTCAGACTGAACAATGCCCGTTTAGGATATCAGATTTCAATTATTATTGCCGAAATTTAATGGATTTCAAAATAGTGGAAAAAAAGATTCACAATTGCATTCGAGTGTCTCCCAAAAATAGTGTTTCAGGCAGAACATTAAACGTTATCGATTTTGTTTTTTGTTTTTTAACTTTCTTAATTTTCTTTTACCGTGTTCTCATAAGTTAGCTCAGTACCTATGAGAAAGTAAGTACTACCCTAAAGATATCCAAAATATCTCAATGGTCCGGGGCATTCGTGCAATTTGGCTATTTTCCTCGGTTTGGTTATTTTCCTAAATTTTTACCTGGCAATCGTATTTGCAATACTTAGAGTGCCAGCTCTATTTGACTTTTTTGTTTGACCTCAGTATTTTAACTTTGGTTTTTGTTCACTTCATTTTGGTTTATTTTTACTGAAATTTCCTTCGATGATGCTCACGTTTTTGTCCACATCTGCAGTCTTTGCACAAATACTTCCGAGTGTTTAGAGGATATTTTTCTCTCTCAACGTTCCTCAATAGCTCATGAATCCTTTTGAAAATATTGAGACAGCTGATGTTCAGTATCAATAAGAATTGGTGGAACTTTCAACCACTGAAACTTGAAAAGCTGGTTTCCAGAATGTTAAAAATCTTTCAGGATTTTGACTGCAAGGAGACATTAGTAGCCCTTATCCTTGATTATTAGCTATAGCCAAAATTTTTTTAATCGTCTTTCCCTCTTCCTACCACGTCGAATGAGGATTCAGTGTTGTCACCAATCCAGTTACGAAACAGAGAAATCGACTTCAAATCGTCCCAACAGAGACTTGCGCCTACACTGTACAAAAAATAGTAAACAGACCGTGAAGAAACGGGCTTTAAACCACCAAGAACAAATATCTCACTAACATATATTTCTGAATGTTCCTTTCATATTTTGAATGAGAAAAAGAATGTTTTGCTAGTTTATTTTTATTGCATCTGATTGTTTCCTTCATTTTTTGAGTAATTTTTTTTTTACTTGTTTATTTCTATTTTGTTTCATTTTATTTTGTTATTATTCTTTTAAAAATAAAATATTTACAATTCTAGGTTTGTTTTTTATTTTTGTTCTTCATTTTAATTTCAATAATGACTAATGAGCAAGAATATATCTTGTTTAACCATTGTACAAAATTCCCGAAGGAAATTATTTTAAACTTTAAAACTCGCATGCCCCCTCACCTTTAATATAAAGGGGGGCGTTGAAAAAAATTTCACTCGTAAAGGGGGCGTTTACCACAAAAAGGTTGAGAACCACTGCTCTAAATGATGTCAGGGAGAGTTAACAATATGGAGTACCCCCTACGATAATAAAACGGGTTGTATATGATACCTATTAGGGCGAAATGTTTATAGCATCAGCGGTACCCCATATGAAGCCAGAATGACACTATTAAATGCCCATTATTAGCCATCAGGAGCCAAAATAGCATCCTCAATGGGGTGCCGCTTTCATTACAAGCATTTCACCCTGAAAAGTGCCGCATAGAACCTGAAGTTTTAGAAATGTAGAAGCAATGAGATGTAAATTCAGCAATTGAAAATTTGGAGATGGATAGTACAAATGATAGGAGAAACTTTCATATGTTTTCGGGCTGCAGATGGAGCAAATAGCTCTGGTAGGTGCTGCTATACAGCATCATTTAGAAAAAAAAATCTTCAATAAAATTGTACCTAGGGTTTAAACTCGACATGTGCTTTAGTTTTACTTAAAAGTTTAATAAGTCCACTAGCGCTAGCCCCCCCTTGCTTCTCACTGCCTCAATTAACGATAGCTAACGGAGCGAACAAGGAATAGTTCTGATCACTGCTATAAAACTGTGGTGGATGAAAGAATACATTATTCTCGAACACAATCGACAGTGTTCAGTTCGATCAAATTTTATCTACTAGTAGCGCAGTAAGAAATTATCTTCTGGGTGGGGTGAAGAAAACTTCTGATTGCACT